>JAHWFP010038075.1:0-10113 GCA_023313725.1 Lithobius niger
CGATCAAAACAAACAATATGTGTATTTATTTTTTAATTTCAAATAGAAAGAAACAATAAAGCATTTATTTGGCCTTCAAATAAAATAGCTAAAATAAATGCATTTACAGTATTTGGATTTCAAATAACATTTCGCAAAAGGAACGTATCCACGCCTTAAACGAAGATGATCCCGATCGACACATTCAGTTCTGTGAGGAATTCCTAGATTTCAAATAAAAAGCGCATGTGATACAGGGAGGGGGGGGGGGAGGATGAGGACTTTGCCATAGTCCCCCGTCCCATTGCCGGGCCAGATAGGTTAACTGTTAGAAGGCTGACGTTGATTTTCCACAGTACCTGTGGTTTCAAATTTCTTCACCAAATGTGCCACTGTAGACCGGCATGGAGGTGTCTGAAGATACGTAGCCTGCCCCCTCACCAAAACGTCTACATTTCACGATATCATATCGTATCGTTTTGGTAATACCATTTAATAATATTGATACGTTGGTGTAGGTTCATGCGTGGCATGTCATTACGAAATACAAAAAGAACTAGTGGTTGGCTATCGAACGAAGCGAATACAAAAAGAACAAACTGTACCGAATGATACGTATTAGTCAGGTTGTATGCACCTAACTACTGTCATGTCCAAGTTTACGGACCAACCAGTACTACAGTATACTACGCATCACACAATAGTGCATGCCCTGCGGACATCAGGTCACATGACTTACAACTTTGCGTGCAACGGTAGTACAGCTGAAGGGCAACATAATAGCATTAACTAAAGTTACTAAATCCGTAATTAAAGTCAGCCAATTACAGTAAGTACAGTACTGTAAACTCCGGCCGGATAACGTTACTACGCCTTTTGTGCAGCAAGTGGTGTGGCGATTAGATGTGAATACTGGATAGTTGGTGATTCAGTATGTACATTGGGTACAGGGCCGTAGCCAGTACCCCCGTAGCCCCCGCACGTGCGGGGTTTTGCCTACTGGCGAAGAGCACGAAACGTGATGAGGCCTTTATAGTGGACTATAGCGTTGATTTTTGTTTACAAACTCATACTAAGTTCATTTCCAGAGAACCATGTAGCTTAGAAAGGTTAAGGTTTCAAATGAAACGGCATTCTTTCTAGTTCCTGTATAGGCCTAAGCGACGTGAAAATAGCCTGTTTATGTATAAAGCTTACAGTTTGGAAGCAGTTAATGATTACGTTTAAAATTTGTTTGTCAGCTAACAACAAAATTGTAAGCCCAACACGATAAAATGGTTACATTATTTCAAAACGTCGTATCAGCTTCAGGAGCAGTGTTAAATTGTTGAACATGTAGTCGCAAAATAAATCGTGCAGATTGTTAATTAAAAAAAAAGTGGTAAACAAATTAAACTAGTTATGTTAAAAAAAAACAAGCTTAACGGTATTAAAAAAGAAATACAATTGCAATAGCAACGAAGCGCCGTACTCTGCCTCACAGTCGTGAAGCATAGACCTTTTTCCTAGTTCACGTATGGTTACATTACGCTCGACAGAAAAAAGTATGTTTAAAATAAATTTCAGTTTAACAGGGATTTGCTTTAATTATTTATTTTTAAATTTGCAACTCCACTTGTAATTTTACTTGCAATTGTTTCTGTGGATAAGGTATTTTTTAATTGTGGCGAATGGGATTTTCTTTTCCTTATTTTTTGTGGGGGGGGGAGGGGGGCTCTCTTCATTTTAATTCTAGTGTGGGGGTATACAAAATGTCATGGCTACTGCCCTGATTGGGCGATTCAATTTCTACAGGGTATCCGGGATAACAGGCCGCAGAAGCTACGTTGTACTGCCGCCGTACGAGGCCCCCCCCCCCCCCCGAATCATCCAGAGTTGCCACATGCGTTTTTCCTTTTGTGTTATTTGGAATCCAAATACTGTAAAAGCCTTTATTTTAGCTATTTTGCTTGATGGCCAATTAAATACTTTTTTTTCTTTTTACTTGAAATCTAATTATGGGCTTTAATTGTTTGTTTTGGTAAAGCAAATTATTAAAAATCGGAACATAACATTCTGTTTTTGGACACAGAATAGTTTTTGGATACTGAATATTTCCTGGTGTCCCGTTTTTTCATGGCACCAACAAATACAGACAAATGCAAGCAACACGGTGGTTGTCAAACTCATTTCGCAAAATCATCTGCGCTTTAGGTGAAACACAACCTATTTAATTTTGTGTCCACTTGTTAAGCCCGTAAGCCAGGTATTTTGTCTTTTGATTTTTCCAGTACTCGGTTTGCTTATCGTATAATTTGGCTAGCTTTTGGCCCACTGAAAATATTTGCAACCAGTTGCTGACAGTAATGCTTTTAGCTGATTATTGACTGATGTACGTACGGCTTACCCACTTTTTTTCTGTGCCTCTTCACAGGCATTGTTGTACAAGAGTCGAGAACTATTCCTGAATTCGTGTATAATTACATTTTAATTTTTTTATACCTTTTTGAAGAAATTAGTTGGAATAAACAAGGCCATAGACTTCGTGTACTGCTGCTTTTATTCCTTAATTACAAATCGCTTCACAATTTCCAGATGTTTTATTAACCTATTATTAGTTTTCTTTTAATGTTCTGATAACCGGAAACTGACATTAAAGAGAGAAAATAGTTTATACAGAGGCACTGCAATGTTCTTGCGTTTTACTATTAAGGAAAATTGGAAATTAGCCAACAGCGAAAATCATACACTATACGTATGTACGTACAATATACGTACGATTTTCGCTGTTGGCTAATTTCCAATTTTCCTTAATATTATTTCCAGCGATTTATGTTTATTTATTACTATTAAAGCATTATGTCCCTCAATTTTCTTGCAGTCGGGGAGGAACACTCAGTTGGTGGTTCATCTTGGGTACCAAGGGGGCAACTGCGGCCTCGATGTATAATGTTAAAGGGGCGAGGGATAATCGGCTAACTGGAAAATCGCATAATTGGAAGAACGTATAACGGAAAATAGCATAACGGAATATCATCTAACAGGAAATTCGTATAATGGAAAAGCGTCTAACTGGAAATTCGTATAATGGAAAATCGTCTAATATCCCTGCCTCGCTTGCGCTGCCGCGCTCGCTGCGGCTATACATATAACATCAGAAACCGCAGTTAGACGTTAATCCAGTTAGACGTTTATCCATTATACATAGTATGTTTAACAGGAGAAGCCCAAAGTGCACATGTAAAACCAACACAACCCAACGTTTCGAGCTAGCTCCAGCTCATTATCAAAGGAAATACAAGATACACTTAAAATTGCATAAAGTTGCAAACAGTTGTCAGGCAAAACTGCCTAAGTCAAAACTACAATTCGATCAACTTAAAAATTTAAAATTTTAAAAGGAGAGGAAAAGGAGAGCGACCTCTTTGTGCTGAAAGCACAAGAAGAATCCTAAATCCTATCCATTATACAATTATCCATTATACGATATTCCGTTTAGATGCTTTTCCAGATTTTTTATTTCGGCAGATTTTAGACAATTTTCCCATTAGACGTTCGTCTGACGCCCCATGTTAAACACAAATTTAATATATATTTATAAAGTACATATTTAACAAATATACTGTTAGTGAATAGACCTAATCAAATTAAACTTACGTAAATTTAATGTAAATTTGTGTACAATATTGTACAATAATTGCATTGAAAGGTAAATTTTAACCTGCTATTGTAAACCTAAAGAAAAATAATGCTTTATACTCTACGACTAAAGAAAGCGAATACCAAGGATTTCATAAACGCCACATCTGGTGGCCATGCCCAAAACAAGTCATTTTGGCAGCATTGATTATATTTTGTGATCTTGTGTTTCCGACAAAAAAGGGAAAAAAAATATGGCTTCACGGAGCACGTCACAGGCTAGGCAAGCTATTCCAGTTGTAAACAAACACTACAAGCCCAGGCCATTCTATTATCATACAACACGATTTTCCCCCCCAGGGGTATGAAAAATACTGACATTATTGAATTTGCATAAACATCCCATGACTTTTGTGGGATCGCTTTTGGAACCTAAATAAGTTAAAACGCATCAACTACGTAAAATTGACTTCGCCTCAACTAATTTAAGGAATTTTCTACACTTTTCTGTTCTAAAATCGTAAAATTCAACAGAAAGTAATGCAAATAACTGAGGTCTACTTGCTTATTCAATTAGCGATTGTAGTTACAAGTTCTTGTTGGCTCTGATTGTGTTATTTTCATTGCCAATCTAGGCTGCACAACATCGAATATTCATTCACTTCAATAAAATGTAATGAAGAAAGAACACTGATACATTTAATAAGCAACGATGCAACCATCCTGTCTGCCTCCAGGAAAATTCAATAGAATCATTTCCTGCTAAACAGGTCTATCGCTAGTGGATAAAATCTATTGCTAAAAGTTGAGTTTGTTCCGTGCTCTGTCCTTGCCGAGAGTGGTTGAATATATGTACACAATGAAAGATTTTCGTCAAAATTTTGGTGCTTGAAAAACCGTAGTAAAATTAACTTGCTGGAGGAACTTTAAAAACTATGGTGAACTTTTTGTATTAAAAGTGACATACCTTCTCACTAATTTCGAGCATCCTGCTAGAAATAGCTTTTGCAACATTTACATTGGTTAGAGTAAATGTAGCAATCTCGTTTCTTGCGAGGGAGAAAATAGAAAAATGAATGCCTTTGCAACACTTTCACGCGTCGGAAGTAATGTTGCAAAACTGAGCCATACAAAGATGTGGAGACGAAATTTTGTTGTGGCACCCGGACTTAGCTGGGTATGCTTTGGGGGTTCATGGGTAGAAATTGCTGCACTGTGTCCACGTAGTTCTAGTTATGATGATTCTCAGATTGGATCATTTTTAAATAAGGTGAGCATGGGAGCAGCCTTGCAACAAATGTAATTGGCAGAAAATTCTTAGGTGTGAGGTAATGAAACTACACGTATGGGGAAATGCAGATATTGAGTGAAATTATTGTTTGGTGAAAATTCATGTTTGCATAAATAGGTCAATTTTGAAAAATTGTCCACCTACTGTAAGCATAATTATCACATATGTACTACGGCCCCTTAACAGTGTATAATCATTTCAATTAAGTTTTGCATTAGCAAGATCAAAGTAAAAGTTGGCTTTTGTCTTTTTTTACAGAATTGTTTTACTTGTTATACTTGTTTTATTTACAGATATGTTTGTTGCGGACATCATGGCAAAATACTTTATTTCTACGCCAATCCTCCTAAGGCTCTTCAAGATACTACGAGTGGATAAAGTAAACAGCGTGCTCAGATTGTCAAGCCGTACTGCAGGAATGCGTACCATCTTCATCACCATTGGTACAGCTTTACCCGCCTTATTCAATGTTTTTCTGCTGCAGTTTGTCGTAATACTTGTGTACGCCTTCTTTGGAGTGTACCTGTTTAAGAATGTAATACCTAACCAAGGAATGGATGAAACTATCAATTATCGCACGTTTGGCCAAAGTGTGATTCTGACGTTTCAACTGTCGACGACAGCTGGGTGGGATGGCGTTTTAAACCCTCTCCTGACGAGTGTAAATTGTGGAAGTAATTCTGATGAGGAATACTGTGGTAATGCGATTGTTCCCATAATTTACCATATCACCTACCTAATTATAATGTTCCTCATCATTCTTAAGCTTTACACTGCTGTTGTTCTGCAATGTTATGAAACTGCTACGACTCAGATACAGGAAGGCCTTACGGTTGAAGACTACGAGAGCTTCTACAAAAAGTTCCAAAAGTATGACCCGAGTGGAACACGGTTTGCGAGGTTGGATGACCTCAGTAACTTATTGGATGAGCTGGAGAGTCCTTTCCAAATCAGTAAGCCCAATAAATACAAAATTATCAACATGAACATACCTATATACGAAGGAAATTGTGTGCATGCCCTTGACATTATGGATGCTTTAACCAAAGATTTTTTTGCACGCCGAGAAGGGAGTGAAACAATACCCGATGATTCAATCGATCTACGTGGAAAGGAGTTCTATGGCAAAGTGATCATTTCCTCCACTCTAAAATGTCAGCTGGAAGAGTGTTCTGCTCAGGTCATTCAGAGAACATGGAACAGTTACCGTGATGGAAAAACTGATGACCCTACGCCTGTAGGACCTAACTCACCTGGCAGCAAAACTTCAGCAGTACAGCAGGATGACTCTAAACTGATCGAAATTGCTGATTAAAAGTGTAGGGAAAAGAACAATGTTGCTAAGTCGTGCTTTGCTATCAATTGCCAATTTTAACGTCATCCATTGGAAGTGTACGATCTGTGGTCGTTTGTAAGTGTTCCTTTCAGTTCCACATGTATGTATCAATTCCTGGTTATTGAGAATGAAATCGTATTTGTACTTTGGCGTTTCAACCAAACCTTTGGGTGTACAGGTACGTCAACATTGTTGGAAAAACTTAAGGATTTTATTGCCTCCGCAGCTTTTCTCTACACCATCTCCTGATACGTATGCTGATTTGCGAAGCCGTTATTAAAATTGAATTAATGCAAGCTACAGCCAAGGTCGTCGTACAACCTGCATCATGATGGGAGATTTCCTTCACTGTATGTAGCCAGGACCTGTGTAACTGCTCGAAACGGTATACATCTTGAGGTATAATTTTCCTGTGTTTGATAGTGCAGTACTCTTCATAGCAGTACTACATACACTACTTCAAAATGAAAACCGTTCAGATCCTAGATTGATTCTCTTTACAAATTGTGCTATTAAAATTGGAGGCATTTTTGTTGTACAGTATCCCCACCCATGCATGCAGTTAAGAGTAACCACTAAATCCAAGTTGCTTGTGGACACAATTATTAAGACCACCTTTTCTGGAGAAATTCCAAGCTTGGAATACTTTGTGGTAGTTGAAATTATTGCTATTTCTGTTGCACTGCAAGAATAATAGTTTGCTGCTCTTTTGCACTAATACGCCACCATTAAGAAAGATGAAGACATATTGCATGTATGCTCAAAAAGGGGATTGGGATTTAATATGAATTGCGGCAGAGCTGCTGTCATGGTCAGTTTATCCATAGACGGATGTAGTCATCGATTTTCGCTGTAGACAAATGAGGACATAACTAACGAGAAATGTATTGTAGGAAGACGTTTGAGACTATTTTGAAATTCAAGTCCTTGTAAGGTACTCCTAAAATAAATTGTTTCAACGCATCAGTTGCAGCATAAAAGACCAAGTATGAGTGTACTATAATATTTAAAGTAACAGGATTTAACATATAGGGTGTCCATAGAATACTGTCCGTCGGAAAGAAGACTAAAAAAAAATAATAACCCTAATGCTCTACCACGGACACTCTAGGTATTGTTGAATGTTTACGGGTTACTGAACCGACAGCTTGCGTAATTCTTGCGCGCAGCTGTGTTCTGCCCATCACATGGTTGTGTACACTCTTGTTTTTTTTTTATAACGCCCCCAACAACAAAAAAATTAATGTTGGTGGAGGTATCGAATTTAAAAGGGCCACTTGCAAGAATCACAGAGGCTAATTGTTATGTGAAGCTCCCAATGGTTGAACCGTGCTTGACAAGTGATGATTGGCTAGATAGTCTGCATGCAACAACTAAAGTGCTCGCGATAGAGCAATAGGGTTAATTTTTTTTTAGTATAACTTAAGAATTTCCAAACTTGGAATACTTTTAATAGTTGAAATTCTTGCTATTTCAGTTCCACTGAAAGAATGATAGTTATTACCATGCTCGTTGCTCTTTTGCACTAATACGCCACCATTAAGACAGATTAAGACAAGTTGCATGTTTGCTCGAAAAGTGGAATGTAGATCTAGATGGCAGAGCTGCTATCATGGTTAGTTTATCCTTAGATGGATGTAGTCCTATGGGCGAAAATGAATTGCGATTGCTTTCAGTGTAATTTTTTTATAGACCTTTCCAAATAGAGTAGTGATGTATGGACACCCTGTAGATTTTTTATTAATTAAAATCTGAGAATTCGTTAAGATCTTTGGTGAAATTTTGTTTTATTGTGTGAAAGAGGTGATTAAATAAGCAATCGTCCTGGTAACAAACTCTGACATATTTTTTCGTGGAAGTAGATCCAACTAATTAGATCCAAACCTTCACACAGAAGGTTTTTAGCATTTTAAACTATGCAAATACTAGGTTAAACTAGAAGAGGTTACAAAAAACTGTGTTGTACATCGACACATTTATTTTCTAATACTTGATTTTTGTTACCCATTTTGAAGAGTTGTAGTTTGCTGATGTTTCCAAGTAATTAGAAGAATGTAGTGAAATAAAATGTAGGGAAACGATGGTGAAGTTCTCTCACCACTGCTTGTTAAAAGACCTCGAATCTGATGTGTATCTGCATTACATTGTGTTGAAATAAAAAATATTTACGAGTTCATTGATTAAGAGCAATCATCTGTGTCAGTTCATGTGTTTTTATTGTCAACTTTATCTGCATGGGTACCTTTTATTTTTCTAACAATATGTTCTCACCTATTACTAAAGACATAGTACTTGCATTTTGCTAAATGCAAGTACTTTTACTTCGACATCTTTTACGTGTCTTTCAACAGGTTCCATTTAAGAACCTTGTTCTGCAGTCATTGTAAACTGTTTGCCTAAAGTGAAACGGATAATATGTCATGAGCTGTTATGTAATGTCAGTTCGCTAAGTTTATTTTTAAATATTTGTACATTTTATAGTACGCTGTGCTAGTTTCGTGACTGTGTAAATTTAATCTATTAAGTACTGTGAATTTAAATTACTGTGACATTTATCGAGATCATCGACGTAGCTGCAGTTCCTCTGTAGTTGAAATATTGTCGTGTTATATTTTGGTGTATGCTTGCATACATGCTGTAAAATTTGTTGTAGATCGAACAGCATACTTAATGAAGAAAACTGTACAGTTCACCATCCGAGGCCTGACCTGACCTAGTTAATTGCATTTTCTGAGTATGGCAGCTGTGGGTTTTTTGACCTTAAATAGATGGTTTAAGTGTAGTGTAGTAAACATTCAGATTTATGTTGTACCACAGAAGGTGTTATATGCATTCTGCTTACGTTTATGCTCTAAACCATAATATAAATACTCTAGGATTAAATCAGGAGTACGATTTTTATTTATGTCTAGGACGTAGTTTCTCCTGCTGCCCACCCCCCGAAAAAAAAGCAGTAAACCCACTGACAGACTGGTGCTACCTAGCGGAACTGTTAACTTATACCCCTAAGTACACATGTCAGTAAAATATGGTGCCTTTTTAAGTTAGTGTTTGTTCTTTTATGAATTAACTAGTGAGAACATTAATAGGTGTAAACAAAAGTACGCATGCACGTCTACAAATATTTGGCACATAATGGACACCTAAAAGGACGCACGTGACATCTTTAAGTTAATGTTTGAAAACCACTCGTGGACAAATTCAACATGTACTCAGAGTATGGGTCTTTATGTCCTTTTCGTCCCCCTTTGAAAAGCGTCTTTTCAAAATCAACATGAAAAAAAAAATGATTTTATTTCAGTGTGTGAGAGTATAGCATACAAATTACGGCCTTCCCCCTCAAGTTTGTCTGTCCACACTCATGAAATAAACCTTCAACAGAATTTTAATATTTGTGTATTTCCAGTCAAATCTCGTCTACAGCGTCATCCTAATGACTCTTGAGTTTTCATTAGAATGAGAGGTGTTACATATGCATCATTGTGAAGTTTGAGAAAATTTGTTTTTCAACATTACCTTAACTACTTACGGGATAATAAGATTTAATATCAGTACGGCTGCGAACAGTTTCTTCCTGTTTTAATTAATAAGTCTACAACTCTGCACTTAATCCTTGTTTCTTAAATGTTGAATTTGGTTAAGTGCATTGGATCTAAAAGTGGGCTTGTGACGTATTAAATGAAAAAAAAAATCCATGTGTCTTATCATTTTGTTACAATTGCTTCGTGAGGTCTGCTACCCATTATATCTTCGCCATGACAATGCATTTAAACTGCAGAGCTTAAGTATTTAGTAAATCAGTATCGTCATCTTCAGATATTGTCGTGGTTTTGAATCGTAATGGCTGCGAACAGTTTCTGCCTGTTTTAATTAACAGGTCTACAACTCA
>JAHWFP010038076.1:9120-21624 GCA_023313725.1 Lithobius niger
TTAATGGCGCGTCGACAGCTTGGTCATTAGCGCCAACCTCAGTCACAGTGCAGTGGTCTGGGTTGCCACTGCACCACACATTACAGAGATGTTATTCAGACCCCTAATCTAAATCTTGTCATACATCTGTACCTCTTGCAAAAATTGAAAAACACCGGACAGGAGGACAGACTTATCGCCCAATTGACGCACAATGTCATGCGGAAGATGGAAACGACGACGAAAACCTAATGGGGGGGGGGGGAGAATTGAGGCTTAATGGCGCGTCGACAACTTGGTCATTAGCGCCAACCTCAGTCACAGTGCAGTGGTCCGGGTTGCCACTGCACCACACATTACAGAGATGTTATTCAAACCCCTAATCTAAATCTTGTCATACATCTGTACCTCCTGCAAAAACCTAATGGATTATACGCTTACACGAGGAACTCCAAATAATAGAAAATCATGATTTTAAAATGGGTTTAATATTCCAAAATACTGAATACCAAATAATATTTACGTGTAGTGGTAGGGCAGTGATAAGGGGGGGGGGGAGGGTATTGAGGTTTAATGGCGCGTCAACAGCCAGGTGATGAGCGCCTACCTCAGTCACAGTGCAGTGATCCGGGTTGCCACTGTGCCACACATTACAGAGGTGATAAACAAACCCCAAATATACATCTTACTATAGATCTGTACCTCCTTCAAAAATAAAAAAAAAATAAAACCCGGACAGGAGGACAGACTTATCGCCCAATTGAAGCACTAAGTTTCGCGCCAGACTGAAACGGTCGCAAATACCTTCAAGACTGTGACAATCATCAAGTAAGCGAAGGACCGTAAGTGATCATCGACACCAATTACAGTCAAGAGGGATGGGGGGGCCCCCCCCCCCCTCAAAAGGAAGCAATGAGTAAGTTTGGTGTGACCAATTCGTAAACGGCCAACACCACCTCTTCTTGGCGACTGCGACGATAAAAGTGCAGAGTGTGAGTTGAGTCTGCGGCTGCATTATGAACCAGTATTTCCAAATTACTCCTGATGTCGCGCATCTGTCGTGTTTGTATATCATGAGTAAGGTAGAATGGGTTCATACCACGTTCAACCACTCAGAACACGTTAGTTTTATTCTGATAAGTTGCTGTATAAGGCTTATAAATCTCTCTTGGCCTGTGTTAGTACAGTCACGCTTTACTGAAATCACATTCATAACTCCGTCTACGACCTTTGGTGAATCCAAGAATGATTCGCGGCTTACGTACAAGTTCCGCATATGTCTTGGTTTGACTGTCTATGAATCTTGGGGGCGGGGGGGGGGGGGGGCGGCTTAATGGCGCATTGACAGCAAGGGCCACTGCATTAATAGGGTCAAAACCGCGTGCGTTGGCATACAGGAGAGTATGAGCAATTCCAACAATATAAGTGTATTTTGTTGTGGTGCTTTTGGGATTTTCTATTCAGTTCTTCATGACATTTTTTCTCCAATCCCCTTTAGGTAAGTTAACAAACAAATCACATTAGTCAAAATCAGTTATCTGTAAACGACCGAAGCTGGACCGATAGTACGTTAAGCTTAGTTCCTGTCATTGAGAGACTTCTTCGTTCGTGAGCTTGAAGAGTTAGGAGATCATTTCTTGCAGCCAACCAATGGTCATTGACGTCTTTCCTTTCCCTTGGACCATGACTCCATCCTCCATCAGCCAGATCCTTACACGGGGCCTAATTTCCTTTTACACAACGCCAATCACCATCTGTTACAAGTCTTTGCCAGACCGTCTTGCCAACTCAGCCCGAAAGAAAGGAAGGAAGGACCTTGTTCAGTAGGTTGTCTAGGAAGCCATATTCTGGCCATATATCAGTCCCCACTTGACAGTGACAGTGAAGGGGTCAGACGCTTTGGGGACTTGATGCGACTTTTTTTTTATTATCAGTCTCCTCCTTACACGCAGCGGCTTTCGTGTTACGAGTCCGGCAGGTCAAAAACAAGTTCTTTTTCTCAGTAACTCTAAATCTGTTCGCGATAATGGATCGGAAGTGAAGAGACGCACCCTTTCTTTGTTCAAAACTGAGCTAGGAGGCTTCCAACCCGTTCGTCTCTGAACGTTTCTAACAATGGGGTATCGGTGCCAATTCAGGAGTCTGTTGGCCAAAAACCATAGACTTTATACAACTATTTCTTCATTTTTGGAATGGCCTCAACAACAAAACAAAACAAAAAGAAGCGGCTACAGCGACTGCCTAGTCGCACCGGTCTTCTGTACTGTTCCTCCACTTCTAATGTTGAGGCGCACACCTCTATCATGCACTACAACAGCTATACTAATCTAAAAGCATTAGCCATCACAATTGCCGGTTAAAAATGTGTTAGCTTTTAGGCCTATTTTACATTTTAGGCGTATAATTGTCAGCTTTTAGTCCTAATTTTAATCAGCAGTTTTAATTTCGTAAGTAGTAGCTAACAGAGATATGGATTGTATAGTAAGCCTATTCATTTTTACAACACGGTGCACCTACAGGCACACAGTTACAGTGTTACAACGTAACGCGCAACGTAGCCTATATAGATCAGTGGTAGTAGGAAGTGACGAGAGAGACGCTGTTGATGAAGCCAACAGCGACTCGTAACAACTTGACGTTGCCATGGTAACATGATTTTAGGCCCAATTTTAAAAATGCAGTTTTAATTTCGTAAGTAGCAGATAGGCCTAATGGAGAATCTGGTTCGATGGTAAGCCCATTCATTCATGCAACAATGCGACGAGACTATTTTAAACGAAGCTAAAATGCTTTTGTTTTTGCGGCTGCAGTGTTATCCTTAGGATTTCAGTTCGACGATCAAGTGTTAATATTTAATTTAATTAGGTCGAGGAAGTCTGCTAGCTATAAGAGAGTAACGACTAACGATGTTTTAATTTGCCATGTTATTTAACTAACTTTTGACACTGAATCGAACGTTGTAAACAGTGGTCGTCAATTTCTGGTACCGTTGCGTAATTGAAAAAGCGACGGACGGACGGAGGGACAAAGTCGTTGCAATAGTCTTCTCAGCCGGTACGGCTGTACAGAAGACTTAAAAAGGACACCATTAACGTGTCCTATGTCTAACACCAGTGGCATCGAAAGCGACAAGTTTGTGAGTGCAAGGAGATGTCAGCAAGGGGCTTCCTGACCAAACAAGACTCACAGTGCATATAATGCAGTGTTTAAATTTTCAGCACAATCACAAATATTTGTATGCCTTATTGACCGCGAGAGAAACGACAATGAATAAATACATACAGTCATTTAAAAACAGTGAAAAATGATGGTCCCGTGCTCAATACTTACAAATAAAAAGGTAAAATGACAGCGTTTCACTGTTTTTAACGTCTGTATCTGTATTCATTCATTGTCCTTTGTCGCTAGTGAACAAGGCATACAAATATTTGTGATTGTGCTGAAAATTGAAACACTTCATTATAATTATGAACTGTGAGTCTGGTTTTGTCAGGTACCTTGTAGAATATAGCATGGTGCGTCGACAGCCAGGTCATACAACAAGGTTATGTGCGTCACTGCGCACCACTGTGTAGTACATCCACCTATACATAAACTGCACACTGACAGTACATACTATGCAATACATGCAGTAAGTACACGAACTGTGCCCGAAAAGCGTATTACCATACAGAATTCGTTGGAAGGTTCAGCTGGGGGGGGGGGGGGGGTTGAGGTTTAATTGCGCGTCGACAACAAGGTCATTAGTGCCAACCCCAGTCACAGTACAGTGGTCCGGTTTGCGACTGTGCCACACAATACAGAGGGTCAGCTGGCACACAATGATTGAAGTGTCAGGGCACACAGTGTCATCGGAATGTGGACAGGTATAAATCCGAAGTTGTATTTCATTCTCCATAGTGTTTAGTTTTTTTGTGACTCATTGTGAAATCTTGGTTGTATAAGGAGTGAAGTGTGTTGCTTCCATGACAATTTTGTGTTACTATCGCTCAATCTTTCATTGGCGTATTAGCTCATGTTCCCCAAACGACACCTTTTGACCTGCAACACGTAATTGTCTTAATTCCCTTCATGCTTGTGTTGTGCCACTTTTAAAAAGGAATGTTGAAAGGTCAAGCAAGTGACCTCTATACTGCTAATCATTCTCATTCCCTATTGTTATATGCAAATTTTTTGGGGGGGCTATGAGGGCTGCTCTTCAGTCTATATAACCAAGAGTTTATAGGGTTGGGGAGAAGAATTTGTGACTGAGACCCCTTCTGAAACGTCTTGCATACTTTCGTAGTACCGTAGTTCAGTCTTAGTTTATAGAGGGCGCCATGTGTTTTATGTCGGAATTTCTACTCTTTTTTTTTAGACTAAAATTAAACGAAACTAAACAAAACTAGCTTATATTTAATTATTATTTACCCTAGCTTAGTTGTAATTTAGTTTACTTTAGATTTGGGTTGAAAATTGAGCAAAAATTACCATTTGGAACACGTGGCGCCCTCTGAAAACTCTAACGGAAGTAATAGGGACGAATCTAACGTGTTTCAATAGGGACTTTTTAGAGTTACAAATTTTCCTCCCAAACCTAATAAATTCTTGATATAGGTAAGATCATAAGATTTGTTTGTTTGTGTATGTGAGTGTGTGTCCGCAATGATACGAACGTCCGCAGTGGGAACCCCGATGATCCTTTTTCTATTGTAGTCCTGAGTGGGAATCTCGAAAAATCCTTATATTGTTCGTATGTGGGGGGGGGGGGGAGATGAGGCTTAATGGCGCGTCGACAGCTTGGTCATTAGCGCCAACCTCAGTCACAGTGCAGTGGTCCGGGTTGCCACTGCACCACACATTACAGAGATGTTATTCAAACCCCTAATCTAAATCTTGTCATACATCTGTACCTCCTGCTGTTGTGACAGCGTGTTCGTATGTCTGTCAAACGCAATTGTCTGTGGCATAAGTAACGATTCGAACTGTGTTTTCAACAAAGAGGTACAGTGCTGATGACGTCTTGTTTTTTTTTTCCAGTCACGCTATTTTCTTGCAAACGGCGTCTATACCACACGCCATGGCTGTTTGCTGTGACGTGCATATCACGCGACTGGGCTAGTCCAATCAGACGGCCAAAACAGCCGTTGTTCTCGTTCGTCATTGGCTAACTCATGGTGACGTCACGGCAAACAACCATTGCACATGGTTTAGGCCTCTTTGTTTCTGTTGCTTGGGCGACTGCTAAATCACAGTGTTTTCATGCAAACGGGAATTCACAACCATGCTTTATTAAACCGGCCATATAAGGGGGGGGGGGAGGGATGTCCTTTTTACTGCAGTGCCGTGTTAAATTAAATTATGGGATCTAAGTAACAAAGACTGTAACAGGGAGCAAGAATAACTTGCTAGAATGAGGGGGGGGGGGGATTGAGGCTTAATGGCGCGTCGACAGCTTGGTCATTAGCGCCAACCTCAGTCACAGTGCAGTGGTCCGGGTTGCCACTGCACCACACATTACAGAGATGTTATTCAAACCCCTCATCTAAATCTTGTCATACATCTGTACCTCCTGCAAAAATTGAAAAACACCGGACAGGAGGACAGCCTTATCGCCCAATTGACGCGCAATGTCATGCGGAAGATGGAAACGACGACGAAAACTACCGTAAGTTAGGCCCGCTGGAAATTCATGAAACGCCAAAGAATCGTAGAAATGTGTAGAATGCTAGAAAGCTTTGTGCAGAGACCACACAGGAATGAGGTGGAAACGCTACGAGACAAAAAAAAAAAAAAGAAAAAAACGAGGTGATATTTTCTCGATCACAGCAATGGACGATCCGTCCATTCGATTTCCCACGTGGAACGCATCGTCAGTTATCGGTTTGCCGGCGGACAGAGGAAACGTAGATGCCGTTCAGTTCTGAACACCCGAGTCCCTTACCCGAACACGGCGAATTTTAGTTAGCACACCGCAAAACCTCAGAACCAAATAAACACAAACCACTGCAAATGATATGTAGGGGGCAGAGAATGAGGCTTAATGGCACGTTGGCAGCAAGGTCATTAGCGCCGACCCCAGTCATAATACAGTGGTACAGATCTTATCCTACATCTGTACCTCCTCCAAAATTAAAAAAAAAACCCGGACAGGAGGGCAGACTTATCTCCCAATTGATGCGATAAGTTTCATGGCAGATGGAAACGGCGACGAACACCTTCAAGACGGTGTAATCAGCAATATGTAGGTACGTTGGAAATATGATATAAGCGAAATCATATAGGCTACACTAGGAATAACATACTACAACAAGTCACCTTTAGGCACTTTGGTTTCATTCGAGTGACGAAATGGCGAACCATTCAATCATCAGATCATTACCGTACCACCTTTACCGATATGGCTTAGATTGCCAGTGAACAATTGTAGATATCATACACGGCGATAGCAGTGTATATATATGATTGAAGTCCTCTCTCCAGCAAAACTAAAACTATTAATTTCTCCGTTTCTATTCAATATATTTCGACCAAACTTGGCCAGCTACTAACCTTTCCAAACTTTACACCAACTTTTATGCAATTCCGTGCAAGAGTAAACGTAGGAAGCCACACGTAAATTTGAAAACTGTTCACTTCTTGTTGTTGTTGTTCTGGTTCTTGTTCTTGTTCTTCTTGGCTGACACGGTTTCAGAAAAAACTACTGCACCTACCTAAAATCTGAAACATGATCTGAGCCACAAATTTCCCTGGGCTTCAACCTTATGGGGACCACTTTTTCAATTGGTCGATTCATTTTCGGACTTACGGTACCCTAAACGATCATTTTGATTGTTTTAGATTGTTTTAACCATTGTATTTAGGAAACAATGCCACGCAGCAAACTCCAGATCCATTCTTCGTGCATGCAACAATCGACTGCATGCATAAACCTTTATAGCGCGACACCATAGCCGTAAAAAGGTACACGGATTATAAACAAAAACGTCAAGTGTGCTGTAAAAATAGGGGTTATATGATTGAAGTTTCATTTTACTTGTTAAAATGAACACGGATAAAAATTGGTGATTTCTAATTGAAATAATCAAATATACAATTCAGAAAATTGCATCTGTTTAAGTGCTGTTGTGCTTTACCAATCATATACGTTACGTGAAGCACAACAGCACTTAAACAGATGCAATTTTCTGAATTGTACATTTGATTATTTCAATTAGAAATCACCAGTTTTTATCCGTGTACATTTTAAGAAGTAAAATGAAACTTCAATCATATAACCCCTTTTTTTACGGCACACTTGACGTTTTTGTTTATAATATCGGTAAGCGTGGCATGGCAGTGATGGGGGGGGGGGGGAGATGAGGCTTAATGGCGCGTCGACAGCTTGGTCATTAGCGCCAACCTCAGTCACAGTGCAGTGGTCCGGGTTGCCACTGCACCACACATTAGAGATATTATTCAAACCCCTAATCAAAATCTTGTCATACATCTGTACCTCCTGCAAAAATTGAAAAACACCGGACAGGAGGACAGACTTATCGTCCAATTGACGCACAATGTCATGCGGAAGACATGCGGCAGTGATGGGATGATGAACTGGTTTGGCAGTGCATAAAGGTGGCGTACGGTACTACGTTATTTCTAGCGCTCGTATACTTGGATTATTTCCAATTACCTTTACTGAAAACCACAGTTGTCTACATACGATCCAAGAAAGGACTATTCTTCGTTAATTTACGACATTACTCCTGCGATATTGTCGTATGTACGCTTGATTAAAGCAGGGCTCTACTATAGAGTAGTGACATTTGCCGCCATATTGGCACCAGTATGGGTTTTGTAGGGCATAACTACAAGGTGCACTACATAAAAATGGAGGGAAAAACAACGGAAGAGCGGATTTCTTAGGCTTAAAATAACGTTGTTTTCTCCAACAACAAAAATCGCGCGTTTGAGGTCTAAGAAAAATCACTCTTCACAGCATCGGCTTCATTATGACGCCCTTCTGTTTCTCTCTGCAGTGCCCCTTGCAGCTAACCCGTTAAGGCTCCAGCATAGAGTTATATACAACAATACTGTGTCGTGTCACTGCTCTATAGTATCGGCCGGATCTTTGATGAAAAATAGCATACGCCACTGGGTTAGACAATATGGCCACCGAAGACGCCGCTAATGCGATTGATTTGTCTTCCTGTCACTTTTTGTCAGCCTAGGGCGACACTTTCCTTACAAAAACGCTGCCTTCCTTGAAACACTTTCTGGGCAAACGAACATGTCGTTATTTACTGAAGAGCTATAGATATATGCAGCTGAGAAATGTAATAGCTTTATAGCAAAAATACGTGTAATCTATTTTCTGGGTGATTACTGGGATTAAGTTAATGAAATACTAGGCTTTTTATCAGTTCCCGCTATTTGGCAGTAAATGGCGGAACTCACCGTACAAAAATTCACCGATGCGATTTGCATAGCCAATTCCCGAACAGACCTCCAAGAAAGAAATATACCACTCGTGGCGGCCATTTTGACGGTCTACCCCTAATATTGTAATGGGGGGGATTGAGGCTTAATGGCGCGTCGACAACTTGGTCATCAGCGCCAACCTCAGTCACAGTGCAGTGGTCCGGGTTGCCACTGTACCACACATTACAGAGATGTTATTCAAACCCCTAATCTAAATCTTGTCATACATCTGTACCTCCTGCAAAAATTGAAAAACACCGGACAGGAGGACAGACTTATCACCCAACTGACGTGTATTGTTATAGGTCGGGCCGGGCAGTTTACTGACCGTGGTTAAACAAACACAATTTGTCACACAAAAAAAAAATTGGTAATAAGCGAAGAAACACAATGGAACCGCTAGGGAATGGGTCAGTTACCGAAACCGAAACCGATTTTTCGGTTTTTACTGAAAATCGACACCGAAACCGATTCGGATTTTGTGTCGGTGTTTCGTACGGTGTTCGGGGAAAAAAAAAGATTTGTTGTTTTACATTTTTTTTTTAATAATTATCATTTTCTATGTATAAATGACAGCTAAGCTCCTAGCCATTAAAACGACATTAGTAGAGGAAAATGGTGCCACAGCTATGCCCACGGTGTATGACGCTGCTGCAAGTGAAAGCAGGAGTAAGTTGAAGCTAGTAATAAAACTGTTGCAAGAAAAAAATTAGGAAAATCTGGTTGGGGTGGATGGTGGCAAAAACCGATACCGAAACCGAAACCGAGGTTTTTTGGGCGTGAAAACCGAAACCAGAACCGAAACCAAACAAAAATGAAACCGACCCATCCCTGGGGGGGGGGGGGGAGATGAGGCCTAATGGCGCGTCGACAGCTTGGTCATTAGCGGCAACCTCAGTCACAGTGCAGTGGTCCGGGTTGCCACTGCACCACACATTACAGAGATATTATTCAAACCCCTAATCTAAATCTTGTCATACATCTGTACCTCCTGCAAAAATTGAAAAACACCCCTCCCTAGGAACCACCATTATGAAATCAGACGGGAAATGTTTCGTCATTATTACTGTTTGTCATCCATTAGCAGTCCTTGTGTTTTCCCGTTCAATTAATAGGTTGAATTTAATTAACACAGCGTGGTTTTTGATGTGGCGAGGGGATTTGATGGGAAGCTAAGTAGTGAGGGCGGTTTTGAGTGGTGGTAACTAAGGTCAAACTCCCACCCTTTCTCCTCTTCCTTACCGAACACGCATCCACTGACGAAAGAAGCGACGAAGGTAAGACGAGAGTGAAAGTGGGACGAGAACAGGAACCCCACCCCCTCCCTTCCTTCCAAGAAAACGGTCGAGGTTTGCCTCACTTAAGCTCAGGGAATTCGAGTTAAATGGGGCAGCAGTGAGTTACGACCCGATCATGATTGCATTCTCAGGGCTTATGCAAGGCCTCCGTGGCAATTACAATTGGTGGACCCCTTGATTAGATATTGGCGCCTGGTCTGGAGAACTGTCGTTCGATGGGGGGAGGAGACTAAGCGACGAGACCTCCTGGCTCTGACAGGGATTTACCACTATCAAACCTAACTACAGGCAACCCTTTTTAGAGACTTCATCTCTTCTTTCATTCCTGATCGGAGTCGGACACAGGTAACCTAACTTCGGGAAACCCTTTCTCGTTTTCAAGAGAAAATCCTGGGGTCAGATTGTTTTTTAGTTTTGCGCACACTACGTATACTATTCGTTGAAATAGTCTATTGCAGTTGCAGCTATCTATAAATCAAAGCCAGAATCCTCTAGAAGTTCTAAAGGTTTAACATTTACATTTAGTGGGGGGGGGGGGGGGAATTGGGGGTTAATTAGTGGCTGAGTTGTGAGAGAGCTCAGCCTGGTTGCTGGAGGTTTGCAGATCTGGTCGAACCCCTGGAAAGGGGACCTTGGCAAAGTTCCCGCCAGGACTGCCGGCCAGGGTAGCGTGAGAGGCTACCATGCTCCTTCAGTGGCTATGGGAACTATTCTGGCCAATTCTGGACAATCTTTCGGCCCCTACGATGATCGGAGGTTTCCCTGATTCCCGGGTTCGCAAATCCCTTTATCAGATATTTCTTCTTCTCTACAAGTCTGGTAATGTTCAAAATTGAGCCGGTTCAGCCATACAAGCATTAAGTTGCTTCGGCTGACTTAAGGCTCAAAAAAATTTAAAAATAATAAAGCCTACTAAAATTGCATAAATAAAAACAATGATCGCACAACGTTTAGGGATTTAATGCATCCCGTTGCCAATTGCTTTAAAAAGTGAGGAAAAAAATCACATGTCAAAGGCAAGGAACACTATAAATAAAAGTTTAAAAAGTAAAATTTAAAGCATAAAGGCGAAAGTTTAGCTGCCTGGCCAGAACAGGGAGCGGAAACAAGACCACGACCTCTCATCCTGCAATTGCAGGTTGGAAGTGAGGCTGAGGGTGACAGGTCCTACCATTTTTACCACCGGACTGGCGAAATGCAATGTGGGAAAGTGTCAATTAAAATGTGGGGATATTACTGCTTATTTGCTTATGAGAGGATCGAGGGGGGGGGGGGGGAGCGGGTTAAACTCGGCTAATTCGAGTTTTTTTTTATTTTATTATCGAGACATATTCTTAATGACTTTATTTTCAGGCATGACATGGTTATACACAGAAGGTTGGTGTCATAAAATTACGATTGTTTCCAAGTTAATTCTAGATCTAAGCTGCTTATCTTTGAAGAGAATTTGAGCATTTTCCAGGTCAGGTGTGTGGCCTGTCTGCATCCTGTTGGGCGATTTCCCAGTGCTTATGCAGTGCTGAACCAAGGGGGGGGGGGATTGAGGCCTAATGGCGCGTCGACAACTTGGTCATTAGCGCCAACCTCAGTCACAGTGCAGTGGTCCGGGTTGCCACTGCACCACACATTACAGAGATGTTATTCAAACCCCTAATCTAAATCTTGTCATACATCTGTACCTCCTGCAAAAATTGAAAAACACCGGACAGGAGGACAGACTTATCGCCCAACTGACGCACAATGTCATGCGGAAGATGGAACCGACGACGAACACCATCAAGATGGCGACAATCAACAAGTAAGTGCCGGACCGTAAGTGGCCGTCGACACCAAGAGCATTCAGGAGGGTCAACCCCCCGCAAAAGGAAACAGTGAGTAAGTCGGGTGTGACCAATTCGCAAACGGGCCAACACAACCTCCTCACGGCGACTGCGGCGACACACCGAGTGCCACTCCTCGACAGTGCCTTTAATGGCCCGTAACTTATTACCGTCCTGTCTGTCCCACAAGGTTTGCCAAAAAGCGTGTAACCTCAGACGCAGAGTTGGAAAGGCATCTGAGGGAACAAGGCTGAGATCCCTACCGAGAGGGCCAGAAAGGGCCCCTTTCGCAGCAGAATCAGCTTGTTCATTCCCTGCTATCCCAACATGGCCCGGGATCCAGCAGAAAAGCACGGTTTTCCGCTGGCCAGGCAAGCGGGAAAGCAAAGCTTGGACACGTTGTGTCAAGGGGTTCCGAGGATTGTAATTCGCCAAGGACTCCAGGGCACTCATGGAATCACTAAAGACAATGAAATGCGTGCCCTGAAGGTCAAGGATCCATTCCACCGCCAAACCAAGAGCCAGAGGCTCTGCAGAGAACACAGAATAGCCTGATGGAAGGCGATGGGCAACCGTTACACCCTTACACACACAAGCACACGCCACGCCAACGTCGGACTTCGACCCATCAGTAAACAGGCGCTGATAACCGGCGTACTGAGAACTCAGCCGCCGGAACTCCTGTAAGTACCTTGCTGGCAGAGTGGAACCCTTCGGGAGGGATGCCAGAGCAAAAATGAAACTGCCACCTGGGACAAGCCAAGGGGCAACTGGCATTCTCCCAAGCCTCAAGACGCAGGGCATTTCAAAGGCTATCTCCTGACAGGACTGCTGGAGCCTATCGCGGAAATCACCCTTACCCACCCTGCGTCTACCGACTCGCAAGTCTGGCCCAAAAACCATGGACCAAGCAGGACTGGATTGCACAGCACGCAAACGCACAGCATACTGAATGGCAAGCTGTC
>JAHWFP010038077.1:0-41207 GCA_023313725.1 Lithobius niger
ATCCTTACTCTAAATGTTTAACGTTCCGTTTTTGTTTATTAATTCGTATTAAATTGTAGTAACCGCTAAATTTTTAACCATGCTAAGTGATAGCACAATAGTCTTTAAAAACGGCAGTTGAATTTTTATGTGCGGCATTTTTGCAGGGAAAGTATGGCCTTTTTGTCGTGGTGGCAACATCACTGATGCATTTTGTTGCATTTTATGACGGGTGGCATTTTAACATGGATTCTGAAGACGACCTAACGTTAAAGCTACTTTCCTTCTTGACTTATAACCGCCTATGGTCCATGGCCTCGGCTTAGGAAGCCTTAAAGTTGCCACCTCATAACTGCCACACACTGCGGTCTCAACTCACAATGGGTCGTTATTGCGATACTGACAGACTGTGATTAATACCCCCGTGTCTCATTCGAGGTCGGCCTCCGTTGGCCCAGGAGTCAAATCACCTCCACCTGCACGAAACGGCAAGGACGTGGAGAACCTAGGCCCAAGGACTTAGGGCTGCAATAGAAAGAAATTCGGCGTAGGGAACACGTAAAATACTGCCAAGAATACAGCACAATATCTTCCAGTCGACACGTCAGATCAAAATGGATTTATCTAAGTGTTGAGTAGAGGAAAATGGATTTAACAAAGGAATGAGAATAATAAAATGGATTTATCAAAGGATTGACTACAGCAAAATGGAAATGTCAACTGATTGTGGACAGTAAATTGGATTTATTAAAGAATGGAGTACATTAAAATGGATTTATCAAAAGATTGAGTACAGTAAAATGGATTTATCAAAGGATTATGAACAGGAAAATGGATTTATCAAAGGATTGAGTACAGCAAAATGGAAATGTCAACTGATTGTGGACAGTAAATTGGCTTTATTAAAGAATGGAGTACATTAAAATGGATTTATCAAAGGATTGAATACAGTAAAATGGATTTATCAAAGGATTGAGTACAGTAAAATGGATTTATCAAAGGATTGAGTACAGTAAAATGGATTTATCAAAGGATTGAGTACAGTAAAATGGATTTATCAAAGGATTGAGTACAGTAAAATGGATTTAACAAAGGATTGAGTACAATAAAATGGATTTATCAAAGGATTGAGTACAGTAAAATGGATTTATCTAAGGATTGAGAACAGTAAAATGAATTTATCAAAGGATTGAGTACAGTAAAGAAATTCATCAAGAAATTCTCCATTTTCAATTTCCTTCATCATCAGTCGACATCAATTGCTCAAACCCCCACCAGTATTACGTCATTTATAACTTACACCTCAACCCCCAAAGAGGGGGTGTTTTTTTTGCATTTTCCACCCTTACATTTGTTTTTCAGGGGGTAGCAGTGCTTACATCATCAACATGCCACCCCCTCCCCTAGTTATTGTTCTATTACTTGTCAAAGTTAGAACCCTGTGCAACGTACGCTGAATCATTGCATATGTGCAATGTACGCTGAATCATTGCATATGTGTGGGGGAACAGTTTAATCTGTGGTTTGTCCAAAGTTACAAACTCTCGTCTAGCTGCCTTTGTCAATTCAATTACTAATTCGGCATGATTAATCAATCACAACTGTAGCTTGTTTACTCGATGATCGTCTATAAGGGGAGAACAAATAAACAGGCACAAAACCCCTGCAAATCCCATCATGCATATGAGGATTTTGGTATGTAGAAGATCCAAGGTTTCACTACTGAATTAGCCTTTCTCGTTGTGAGATTCCCTAGTAGCTGAGAACGTCGTTAAACCCAAAACGTTTTTTTTTAGCTTCATATGGCTTGAAAGAATGGGCGCGTGTCATTGCAGTTCACCATTGCCGAGGATACGTGGACGATCCTTATGTCACTTTAACTGAAGTCGACTTAACTTACGCCGACTTTAATTCACGTCACTTCTCGTAAAGTGGATACAGGGACATTCGAGTCGGAGTGCGTTAATACAGCAACGCATACATGGTAGTTCCTGTTGAGACGATCTAGCCACAACTCGTATCTGATCCCCATCAGTGAAGACCCCCCCTCCCTTTATCCTCATGTTCCCATTCAACTAGCCTGGCTTTCTACTTTGTTTTAAGGACGTGACATGTTTTCGCCCTAGGTTTCTGACGTTTCACGTGCTAATTTCAACCAATAACTGCTCACACCTAATGAGATACAAGAATTCGATGTTAGGTAGATACATAGTATTGTTTAAGTGCTTCAGCTTGTCAGTTAACGTAACATGGTGATTTGCGATAAAGCGACTTGAAAGCCGCTTTAGGTGGATACACGTACTTTCTTAAGGTACTTTAAGAATTACATCAACGTAAATTACATTGACTCTAGTTAAAGCGACGTATGGAACCGCATGCATCCTTGATCAATGTCTTTTCCTTGTTGTAACCATTGCTGGTCAAAGTTTCGCCATAGTTGGTTGCAATGTTTCGTCAATGTTAGTGTCACTACATTGTTGTACATTTGAATGAGTTACGGCAGAATGAAACGGCAAACGCCGCCCCACACGATGACTCTCCATCAAAAGGTTGTCCTTATAAAAATACAAGAAACACTGATACGAGAAAGACAAAAAAGCCAACTGCCCCGTATGGGAGTAGAACTAATTCCTCAGGCGTACATCCTTTCTTTCTCAGTCTAGTGTATCTTGTAGTTACACAAGGCCCGTCTTTAATACTGACTGTTTGTTTCGCTGACCCTTTGTATTACGATTTTTTATTTACAAAATATAGGAATGAGACATTGCAACAGTGAAATAATTGAATCATCAATGAAACAAGCGCATACTTTAAAACACTAATGTTTCACCACTGCAATGTGAATGCTTCAATTGCCAAAGCCAGAGTTTCCATGTAAATGCTTCAGAACCTTTGTCGAAGCCAGTGCTTCAATGCTAATATTTTAATACCATTACCAACGTATTGCTCGAATGCGAATTATTGCTGAAGCCGAGTGATCTTGCTTCAAATATTGCTTCAATGCGAGTGATTCAACACCATTGTCGAAGCCATTGCTTCAATGCAAATCATTGCCGAAGCCATTGCTTCAGGCATCAGGGCAAATGATTCGACACCATTTTCGCCAGTGCTTTAAAGTGAATGTGTCAGCACTATTGCTAAAGCCAGTGCTTCAGTGTGAATGCTTCAACACCATTGCTAAATAACGTGCTGCAGCGCAAATGATTCAACTTCCAAAGCCGTTTCTTAAATGCCAATGCTCCAGTACTACTGCCCAAGCCAAAGCTTCAGTGCGAATGCTTCAGTACCAGTGCTGAAGCCAGTGCTTCTGTGCAAATGCTTCAGTACCATTGCCGAAGCCAGTGCTTCTGTTTGTATACTGGGTTTTTGAGCGCTATTCACGAATTTACCTTTGAATATTACGACAGATTGGAATGTCACCTGTTACAGTGATTTATCAATACCAAGTGAACTTAATATTACATCCAGCGACACCTTTTTAGTTCGTCCTTGAACGTTTTTTTCTTCTTTTTTTAGGATGATTTCCCTGTGGATAATTTCTTCCTTGTTTGTCGCTGCTGCTACTACTGACAATGCCATAGAGTGTAGGATGTACTGCCGAGAGGTATCCTGCACCAAACCAACTTCTTGCAAAGATGGCGTCATTAAAGAAGTAGGACGATGTGGATGCTGTCGAACATGCGTTAAGTGTAAGTCAGCTTAACAGAATCGCAAACACTTTTTAGTTTTATACGAGCTGTTTACCCGTAAAAAAAATGACCGGAATTTATAGTGTGAACCCGCCCATGTAAAATATGTGAGAAGTATTGACTGTGTGGTAAAAAAATCTTAAGTTCACGTAAAACAAACTTTTTTTTTACAGCGCATACTGCTTCCAATGGCGCAAACCTATTTTTACGCTGCTCAACTCTCATTTAACTATTCCCACGATACCTTACTATTTATTTCCACTACAAACACTTGACACCTATGCATCAGAGAAGATCTCCGTGCTTACTCTCCATGTGACTCCGTCTTTCATCTGTGTAAACTTACACCTGAATACTTTTAGCACTGAAAGTCTCCAATATTAAAAAAAAAATGCAGATTCTCTTCTTCATATTGTACTTTATTGCCATCTATGGAACTAGACAATGAAAACCAAAGGTTCGAGACTATCTTAATACATATTCTATTACATAATTCAACAAAGTTTATACAGGTTTGTGATTAGGCAGGGACAGTCGTTGCGCAGAACCTTACATCTTTAAATGAGGGGGGGGGGAGATGGGATGAAATCGTGCCTTGCGAAACCAAAATTAAAATCCCAGTTAAAACAGTAGCAGGCGCGAAAATGTCACTATTTCCTTTTTAATGTATTTTTCGGTCTCCTTTTCGTTACAGTATCCTGGGAAATTAATATAACAGTAACAAAAAAAAAAAAAAATATGAGGCAATTCCCCAAATTGCACATGCGTAGGGGGTAAAAACAAACCTTACTGGGCAAATTCCTATTCCATTTCCGTTCATTGCATTTAATTCATGTAAATTAGTATTTTCTGTTTGCTTTGGGATGGTTGTCTACCATAGCGTTTTGCCAAAATAGGTTGTTGAATAAGGTGATAACTCCCAAAGCCAGACCTGTCTTTATTGCCCGTTATACGTTCAAATCCATACCTACGTCTTGCCAATTGTTCAACCAAACCCAAACCTGTCTCTTTATACGCACAGACTCCAAACAGCTGTATGTTACCTTTGGTTCCTATAAATCCAAACCCTTGGTTTTTTTCCCCTTTATACCTCAAATCCATACCTATGTCTTGTTAATTGTGCCTCAAACGCACAAACCAGTCTCTTGTCATTTGTACCTACAAATCCAAACCTATGTCTCTTGGTCGTTGTACATAAATACCCAAACAGCTGTCTCTTCCCTTTTGTACCTACAAATCCAAACCGATAGCTCATACCCTTATCCATACCCGTACCCATACCCATGTCTCTTGCTCATGTGCCTTCAAATCCAAACCTGTATTTTACCCTTTGAACCTACAACTCCAAACCGCGCTTGTAACTAAATTTTGGCGAGTAACTAAAAGTGATGTCTTTTTTTTTTTAAATACGTACGTAATTTTGGTAAGTTGGCTTAATTCCAATAAAACATGAACAAAATTGTGGATATACTATGCTTGCCACCATGGTTAAATTGAGGTTTGAGTACAGTGCCAAACCATGGTTGGATACAAAATCAATCATGGTTAAGAAACATGTACATTGAATTGTTCCAAAGCTATCATGGTTTATTGAGTGATAAACCATGGTTGAAATAACTTGGATTAGTTAAATCATGGTTACCATGGTGGCAAATAAATGGATGCAGGTTTAACCGTAATAACATTGACCCGAACTTAGTTGTAGTAATGGTACCATGGTAATACCTAAATTACCAATCTTAAACCATGATTCATTTTTTCTAGGGTCTTGCCTTTCTTACTCACAAATGTAAACCGATGTCTCCTTCACTTACCCACTAATTCAATCGTATGTTTGTTGCGCTTTGTACCGTTAAATCCAAAACGATGTCTCGATTGCCCTAGTAAATCCCTATCCAAACCTTTGTACTACATCCGTTTACGCGTAAATACCATAGTGGTCAAAGTCGTATGTTTACATGCTTAATAAAACATTTACACTGCGACCTGTGGTAGCTTATATTTTTAAAGCCAGGCCAGTATGGTAAATACATAGTCCCATACGATTGGTTGTCAGAGACATTCTGACATTTCACTATAGAGCAGTGACACGACGTAGTATTATTGTATATAACTCTATGCTGGAGCCTTAATGGGTTAGCTGCAAGGGGCACTTCAGAGAAAAACAGAAGGTCGTCATACTGAAGCCGATGCTGTGAAGAGTGATTTCTTAGACCTAAAACGCGCGATTTTTGTTGTTGGAGAAAACAACGTTATTTTAAGCCTAAGAAATCCACTCTTCCGTTGTTTTTCCCTCCATTTTTATGTAGTGCACCTTGTAGTTATGCCGTCCAAAATCCATACTGGTGCTAATATGGCGGCAAATGTCACTGCTCTATAGAGGACAGCCGGTTTTAATTTGCAGTGAATTGGTTGTATTTATGAGGACTTCAACTGATGGCAAAAATGTACAATAATAATTTGGTATTTCAGATACTGGAGGAGACTGTTCTTCCAGTGCCACCGGAGTGTCTCCAGAATTTGAGTGCAGTCCAAGGTCCTACTGTCATCCAGCCATTCTCCGTTGCGTACCTAAACGCATTTAATTAACAGAGGCAGTAAACAATATTATTAAAAAATAAGTAGTATGCAAATTCGCACACAGCCAACCTGAATTAAGCCACTGTTCCTAATTATTTTACCACTGTATTTTCATTTTGTGCTGCAATAAAATTGAACTATGTGGATTAACGTTGCCGCAGTTCTCAAACTTTTGATTTGTGTTCCTGTGCATCAGTTTATGTTTAGACATTGTTTTCGTAAGAAACGTTTTCATTGCACAAAAAGTTCGACTTTAAGTTTAAGACTGGTTGTAGTTTAATTCCTGATTACGTAATAAGAGGGAGTTCTTAATTGGTGTTTAGTGGTAATAAACAGAAAATTAAAACGTGGAAAATAAACAGAAAATAACACTTGACTGCCAGTCGTTTCATTTAAAGCAACGTACCGCCTGCCTTATAATCTTCCGCCTGCCTCACAACACCCACGCGACGATCACATCCGCGTATTTACCACAGCTAAGGTCAACTGAGACAGTAGCTTCGTTCCTCGCAGTGTAAAACGTAGCTACTACCTCAATTGGCATTGCGCCAAATAGTCCAGCCAGCGTGAACCCATTGATCGTGTCGTCAAAAACCAGAATGATTCTTGTATTTTAAAATCACAATTTATAATTTTCTACACTAGTGTCTTATAATTTTGCTTCGGCGATATATTAGAATAATTAATTTTAATTTTTACCGCGTTAGTCTTTTAGATTGTAGATTTCATGGTAATTATTAGAAAATTAGTAGATGTACACACAGAGATGAAACGTCATGATTATTGTACGCGCGCAATGCATCATTTAGTGACGGCTCGTTCTTAAATATAGTTAACAATATTCAACGGAAAATCTCTTAGACGCCACATTTTAAAACGGTTTTTTAGCAAGGGAAAGACTAACGGTAAGTAAATAGACCTTTGGGGCCGTACTTGATGTGGAGGATCGAGAAAAATGGCGCTGGGAGGTATATCCCTTTATTTTGCTGATGATGGCTGCTAACGAAAACTAAAATACTATCCACAACGCATGATGGCTTGACATTATAACGCTAGTATCAAGTGACTTGGCTAGCCCAATCAGACGTCAAAACGGCTATATCACTGTGACGTCACAATACATAAGCCGTGGTGTTCGTTGCTGCTATATGTCACACGGCCACGAAGGAAATCTAGTTGGCTTCATAAATCCCGCAATCATTGTGTGGAATCCCCTTATAAGGTTCAGATTTTGAAGCGTTCTGGTATGGTTTTAAAGCCACCCACTAAGCTTTTGTTGGATAGTTGAGCAGTGTTTCACAAAATCGTATCTGTTCATAACATATTAGCGTAACACTCTTACCTTGGAAATACCCAAAAATGGTAGGTTGGCTTATTTTCCAAATGTTATACAGATCAAAACTTAGGTGGTACAAAATAGGCCTAATTTTATGTAGGTATAAAATATGAAGGTAGTTTAGATTCGCTTGACTTCTAAACTTTGCAGTTTTCATTCCAGCTACACAGTTTGGTGAATATTTTTGTCATTAAGTGGAAGAACCCAAATGCTGTATTTATAAGTATACGTTTGTATTAATTTTAAATTAAAAAAAAAATATTATAGTTTCACCCCATTTTTGCAACTCCTATTTACTAATTACTTCTCATCTCAATTCAATTACACAGGAATATTTTCCAGAACTGAAGATTGCACTTGCGTTAAAAGCGAAAAACAAAACAGTTCTTTATAAATGATGTACCTTGTAATAGTTCGATTTCCTCCTGCGTGGAAACTCTTCGTTTCAGATCAATTGTAACGTATAAACTTTGTCTTGGTGTGATTGATGCACAAACTCCACTTCCATCGCTAGCATGATGGGATATCTGCTACACTACAGGGCCCGAGATTAATAAATTATCGTCATGGTCCAGTAAAGGCGAGATTAATGCGTTACAGGGCCACGATTCATTTACCCCTGAACGACTAAATAGCCATTAAAATAACTCACCTATAAAGTACGCACACTGAAGATTCTTCAATATACCCTATCCTATGATCGGTCGTCGTTTAACGTCACACCTTTAAGGAGATTCAGAACACAGTACACCTGCTAAAACACTTTCTTGAGAAACACTCCCAATGCCAATTTTGTTAGCGAACTGCTACGAAATTTAAATATAAAGATACGTGTGACTGATCTGTTGATCTGCTGCAAACAGAGTAGGACCAGTTCGTCGTATTTTGTGACCAAAGAGCGATCACCAGCTTTAGATTAGATCTGTCTTGTTGCAATGAGGATTGGTGAGTATGAATTGATCGTACTTTGCGTCCGGAATCCGACCTGCGCCCTAAAGCACAACTTGTCTGTTACAGATCGAACACACAGCAAGTAAACGGACAGAAATTGTCAACTGGTCATAGTTTGAGACCTGAAAACGAGCAAGTGTCAAAACGAACAGTTTGTCATTTTCTGATCACTGTGACGAGCTAATGATTAGCTGGTTGCCTCTGTGTTGTTGAAACAACATGTTAACGATCAACAGATGGCAATCTAGACTTTTTGGTTATTTGATTTTCACGGGGCATTTTGGTGAATTATGGTCGTCAAGTGGTCTCAACTTGAGATCTGAAAATTAGTAAGAAAAAAATGTATAATTGGTCACTAGCTGAACAAGTGTAACTACCTAATGGTTAGCTGGGCACATTTGGCTTGCTGGAACGACTTATTTACGATCAACTGATTGAACCCGAGACGTAATGGTCGCAGCTTTTCTCGGGACATTGATCATGATTTTGGGCAGTCAATTGGTCGCAACTTGAGACCTGGAAATGAACGCGTGGGAAACGATCAGTTGATAATTTTCTTATCACTGTATAAGGACCTAATGGTTAGGTCGTCACAAGCGATTTATTGAGATGACCAATATATGGTCAACTGATTGCAACCGAGACTTTTTGGGCCCTCGATTTTTCTCAGGAAACCTTGATGACTTGAAAACACCAGTCGCGACCAGTTGTGACGTAATGAAGACGTCAGTTCTCTGTTGGCGACCTATAAACCACTTGTTCACAACCAACGATTTTTGCAAGTGTGTGGCCTTCTAAACACAAACGAATACTAAATCTTTACCACTTTTCGGGTAAGCGCATCGTTATGCTACAATATTGTAACAGTTATGTGCCATGAAGTAAAAAAACACGGTAACAGATTACGTGAAGGCAAACCAAGCAGTGCTACATAAAAATACAAACAACGTTTCGAAAATTATCAATTTTCGTCTTCAGGTTAGCAATAAAATTAAAGCATGGCAAAAGCCACTAAGTCATCCTACGTTAAAAGCATAAAACAGTCATTTAAAACGGATAAAAACCACCAATTTCTCCCCTCAAAAGAAGCAGAAATGGCAGCAGAATAGCAACGACCTCGCGACTTGGTTTCCCGACGGAGCAGGTGGGTCGTTGCTTTTCGGCTGCCATTTCTGCCTCTTTTGAGGGGAGAAATTGGTGGTTGTTTTCCGTTTTAAATTACTATTTTTATGCTTTTAATGTAGGATGACTTAGTGGCTTTTGCCATGCTTTAATTTTAATGCTAACCTGATGACGAAAATTGAAAATTTTCTAAACGTTGTTTGTATTTTTATGCAGCACTGCTTGGTTTGCCTTCACATAAACAGTAATGTGCCGTCAGCCAACAAACTGGAATTTGCGATTTAATAGTTCTTCAACTATAACAATGCAAGTTGGCATATGTTGAAGAGAACGTTCAGAGATCTTCCACATTTTATGTAAGTTTTTATGTAAAAGGAAAGAATTGTCCAGTCTTTAGCAAGGTCGTTCTTCCTTAAATGTGTCTGCTATTGTTATGAATATGAACATTAAAAGAGCACTGAGTGGGGAACCAATTTGGCAAAGAGCTCCACTCCAGAACAGAGCTATGTGACCAACTAGAGCCAATATGGCAGCCACCATGATCTTGACGTAGCCAAAGATTCCAGTGGATAACGTCCAACTTATCACCTGTAAACAGAAAAGAAGCGTGTTCCGAACTTACTTGGTTAACTCGGGGATAAGAGGGGCCTCAAAACAAAACAAAAGCCACATAAATTGTGCACCCAGAAAAGAAGTTTAAATGGCCCAAATTCATTAGTTTCATATAATAATTATAATAATAATAATAATAATTTATTTTCAATTTGTAACCCGGAGTACAAAATGTACTTGTATGGGTACATTCATTGTTAAATTTCCATCTTAACCTAAAGCATATAACAATTAATACAAAATATATAACAGCAACACTGCTTTAATTCAGAAAATCAAAACAACAATTAAAACAGGAGAAACCATCAATTGGATAAATTTACTATACCAATTTACTGGATAAAAAACTGCATAATTTCTCAGCAAAACGTATCATTTACAAATTAATTAGCAGTTGACCATTTGTTTATAAAATACCGTACTTTATTTTGCCAAAGCTTGTTAAGTTTCTTAAATCTGGTGGAAGTTTGTTAAAATTGCTGGTATATAGCGTTCTTTACACAGTCATGAGGCCATAGTTATTTTTAATCAGTGAAACTTTATAGCTTACAGTAGAATCTCTTAAGTATTTAATTTCTAGTTTATCTCTTATTCTGTGCTCGTAGTTAAAATAATAATTAAGAATAATCGTGTAGTCCCACAAACTGGTGACATTCAATATTTTATTTTTCGTAAACAGGCTTATGGCGGATTTATAGGTATTGCGATTTCCAAGTTGGCGTATTGGTTAAATTTTTTTAATTGTGATGCTTCAACCATTAATGTACTTATTTCGAATGACAGTAGAGTTTCTTTAACCCAGTGTTAGCGACATTGTCCAGATGAACACTGTACGTGAACAATTAAGTTAAATTTTCAAATTTAATTTTTGCGTGGGCGCTCAACATACAAAAAACCACAGCAAATTATTGTAGATAAAAGGAACGCCATGCCCATTAACAGCAAAGACAAGCTTTGAAATGGCTGCGAGTCAGAAAATCTTTGTTGTGAATTTGTCAATAATTTGCACACCGACTGGGTCACAGCATCTTCAACACGACGACTGAGGAATCCCTCCAATGCCATCCATCACTAGCTATGGGAGCCAAAATTACGGTTGATTCGAGTGGTCGTTGCTTTGAACCTGCACAATATTCTAATGTAATATGAGTCCACGAAAAGGGGAACGAAGTTTATTATACTACGCGCCATGGCTGTTTGCTATGACGTGCATATCACGTGACTGGGCTAGTCCAATCAGACGGCCAAACAGCCGTTGTTCTCGTTCGTCATTGGCTAACTCATGGTAACGTCATGGCAAACAGCCATAGCGCATGGTTTAAATACCATTTTTAGTATGTGATTTGGGACGTTGTCTTGATTCCCTTAACAACTCATTGGTGTACATTCATACTACAGGTGAATTTTGTTAAGATTTTGTTAAGTTATAATCTAATAACAATAATAATATGGAATTATCATTTATTCCTTTAAAATTATTTGCTGTGGGCCAGTCATGGCTTCACTAATTTTTCTAAAAATTGTAATTACGATTAAAAAAACACTTAAGTTTGTAAAAAAAAATTAATAAATTAAAATATATATGTATAAAGTAGATTTAAAAAAGATATATTTAAAAAATTTTCTTAAGAATTAAAAATTCACAACATAGCCCACACAATATACATTTGAGGAAATTGGAAATTAGCCAACAGCGAAAATCATACACTAGAAATAACGTAGTTCAGTAAGCCACCTTTATGCACTTACGTTTTGTCGGAGTGGCATGACCCGGATTTGAACCAGCTACCCAGTTCGCCCCCAGATCACTTGCATAGCGCCTTCATCGCTATAGCCAGTGAAGGATGTGGCCATAGCAATTAAGGCGCTATGCAAGTGATCTGGGGGCGAACTGGGTAGCTGGTTCGAATCCGGGTCATACCACTTCGACGAAACGAAAGTGTATAAAGGTAGCTTACTGAACTACGTTATTTCTAGTGTATGATTTTCGCTGTTGGCCAATTTCCAATTTTCCTTAATAATATTTCCAGCGATTTATGTCTATTTTTTTTATGTGCATTTGAAACGCATGCATATTTCAAACATGCACACAACCAACTGTCGGTCATCTTAGCCATTTATTTATGTCGATTCATTTATTTATTCGCGATTAATGATATTATGGATTAGGTTTCACTTACCACAAGTCCTGCTCCCAGTGAGGTTCCAGTGAGTGGAGGGTTTGGACTGAGAATTGCTGTCAGCAGGCAGTAAACAGAAACCGAAGACCCCATGAAGGCCACAAAAATGACAACAAGATCTCTGCGTGTTGGTAATAGTAGGCCTACAAAGCAGGATATAGGGGTAGCTGCAGACGCTAGAATGACATCTAGGAGGAAAGCGTTACACCCGTATGGCAGTAGCGAGTATGACTGGACATCAGGAAGTGAACCATAACCTAGAAATGTTACCCACATGTACACTGTAAGAAGAAGAAACGTCTGACTGGTGAATCCACGGTGGATTGTACTGGATTTCAGCTTTGCTGTTTTAACAGATGTGGATTTAGAAATGTTACCATCGCGGATAACGTCTACAGTAATATCGAGCGTGTTAGATATATATTCAGTTCGTGCACGTGGCGACAAATGCAGAGTTGCAAATCCAATGAAACTTACGGACATGATTACAAATAAACAACCGAAGAATACTTCTGGTGAAAATCGTGGATTGGGAGGAAGAGGTTGTAAAATCGAAACAGTTTCGTTTAGGAACTCGTTGAAACTAGTGACATTGCGGCACTGTGTGTAATCCTCAACGCCTTGAACCAAGGCTGCTAACGATGGAATGACACCACCCAAAGCTTCCCCGATCATGTAAGATGTGACGTAACATGGTCGCAAGCGGGACATAAAAGGAAAACAAACTACAGAAGACATACTGTCTACTAGTGCTAGGAGAAAGGTACAGGCGAAGAAGGTTACACTGCGTTCAGTTCCTGCCACCCACATTGTCTTTGACCAGAATAAGGACATTAAGAGTGTTTCACTGGTCCCAACTAACAAGGTTAGGTAAATTGCTATAGTTTGCTATTAGTAATGGTGCAACAAAGAGGCGAGGTACACAAGATCGGATTATTACAGCTCGCTCGAACAAGATGCAATGTTGCTCGGGCTCGGCGAAAGGAATACTGTCATTGAATCTCGTCTGAGTTAGCATTGCCAGCCAGAGAAAAGTCAACTCGTTGTGGAGAACCAAAACGAAATGGTCTTGGTTTTCGCTTAAATCTTCGAGCTTTAAAACAGGGTGCGAAGTTTCTAATTTGAAGCCAGTTGAATTCTTTTCGCGATTGTTTACCACGATACTGCATCTGACTGCAGCAATGCCTAACTTTACCCATCGAGATGACACATTATAATCTAGATACACGCTAGTGTGTTGCTATCAAATAAGAGACGTGGAACGAAGCTTTTGAGCGGAACATGAACATAAATACATTCTTGTAATCTTCCGTTTTTTCGCCAACAAAATTGTTTGGACAGTGGACATACATGATAGACCAGACCGTAGCACCTACAATAATAAGGAAGGGGGAAAAACAACAACATGTTACCTGAATGAAAAACAGCTTCGCCGTTTAGAAAAAAAAAACCATTAGAGCTAGTATCCCCAGCTTCAAAGGTGCACAAATAAAAACGGATTAGGGTTCACTCGAAGGCAAAGACCTATAATTTTAACTCCAATCCCAGGAAATAAGGATTATGACATATATGCCTCCATGCACACGTGTGCATGTACATCACTAATTTAAAAAAAAACGATTGAATATTTCACAGAAAAAATACACTCACAAAATACAACACACACGCACCGGAAACATAACGAAAACCTAAACTCAGAAACACATACAAAACAGACGCCATAAACAGCAAAACGCCCACAAAACTGAAACATTAAAAATCCATGCATAGAATGAACACGTAATTAATCACGTGAATTATACATAAAACAGAAACCCTCAAACGCGGATACAGACAAAAAACTGCCTTAACTATGAGTCAAAATGCACACATAGCCACTCGCAAGAACCACGACTTAAAATATAAAACAGCAAATATAGAAAATATTTTTAAAAGCATGTGTAATGCACAAATTAGGCGCGCGCACACACCCACATGCATATACACCCACAAAACTTAAACATTTCAAACAAAAACTGCGTTGACGTTCTGACGTAACCATTGAGTAAAAACAGTCCTTCTTCCCTGGAATTGGAGTTCAAATTATAGTTCGTTGCATTCGAGTAATTCTAATCCGTTTTTATTTGTGTACCTTTCACAGCTGTGAGTATGGGGATACGAGCTCTAATGCTTTTTTTCTAATTGCTGAACAAATTCCGGTTTGCTTTGGACCATTCGTATAGCACGAGTGATGTTTGTAACCACACTCACTGTGAACTCATGAAACTAAAACCTTAGCCAAATCACAGTATAAAAGATAAACTAAAACAGGACCTTACTGAGCATTCTCAACTGCCACCACATTCAAACCTGACTCCTCTCACTGCCTTCTCAGCAGCTAAGCATGTCACCCACATCAATATTCTCTTCATTTCCGGTCAACAAGGCCAATATTTACAACCTCAAAGGCAACCAAATAAATAAATATACAAACAATTAAATATTTCCAATAAACTAAATAATTAATAAATAAATAAAACTATATAACTATGCATAATTAAATGAATGGTCCTTGTTTAGTTAATTCAGTTTACTAGTAAGGTATTGTTATTAATTTATTTTTTATTTATTTATTTATTTATAGTTATACGCTTTTATTTATTTATTAATTGTTAGTCTATTGAGAATATTTAATTGTTTGTATATTTATTTATTTGGTTGCCTTAGGGGTTTTAAATTTGACCTTGTTTCACCAGAAATGAATATTGGTGTGTGAGAAGCTTGGCTGCTGGGAAGGCTGCTCTGCATGGCTTGTAGCTGCTTAGCAACAGTGGGAGGAGCCTGGTTTGAATGTAGTGACAGTTGAGAATGCTCAGTAAGACTAAACGAACGCTCTTATTTTAATATATTTTTTAAACTGTGATTAGGCTGAGTTTTTAGTTTCACGAGTGATGTTTTCAAACATATTTATGCAATCCTACACAACGAAATTTTTAATGTAAGGTTTTTTTCCGTAAAAGTAATAACGCTCCTTCCATCGACTAGTGGAAGCACGGGGGTCATGAAAAATGGGATCGAATTATCTTTGAGACGCATTCTACATGTCACTCCTGCTTTAAGTATGGAAATTAAAGTGAGAGAGGACATTTACGCTGAGAAGTCGTTTAAATACGCCCTGATGCAGGGACGAAAATTTGAAATGGTGTGGGAAGAAACGTGCAACATTGACCGCACCACGCCCCTCCGCCCTTCTCAACCAGTCGGAAAAATAGGCCTCAGTCGGTAAGGGCGCATACTTTGCATTCTCGAGGCTGTAATTTAATCTCGATGACAAATGTGGCGTTGCCATGGCAACAACACCACTTGGATCAGCCAAATTCGATTTCGTTCAAACAAATGCTTGCAGCCTTATAATCCGTGACAATAAGGTAAAGAATTCCTCCTAACGTAACAGTGTTTCCAGTCTCTTCTGAACTCACATTGCTGACTGTTTCGTTGCGACCCGGCGGAGCTAAACCCGCCGCCATGTTGTAATTTCCGATGATTTCAAGCTTCTAGCTGTGAGAATGCAAAGGCGAGTCGTTGCGTAAACGTGCCCTAATACCGCGAAGAAGGAGCAACCATGTAAAAGGAAGACAAAAACCAGTTTTTAAAATTTTGGTAAAGTCGGAAATTTAGTCTTCGACACGCCTCTGCCTCTATTACACCATAACGATAAAAGCACCAATACAATAATAAAGTGAAAGCAAGCCAAAATGGTGCACAAAAAATACACAAAAAGCGACGTTTCGGGTCGGAATACTATCCGTTTTCAAGCACACTTCACGCAAAAAGCGGGCGTCAAAACATAAATAACACAACAACAGCAAGCATTTACCCAACAGCAAGCATCAGTTGAATAAAAATAATAGTAAAAAGGACATAAGTCGGGTTAAAACCGACAATAGGGAACCTGACCTTCCACTGCAGAAAGAATTGCAGTATCCGTTTTGTAACAAATCCGCCATCACGTTAAAATCCGTTATCACCCTCTAACGCGTACTGCACTGTAACTATGCGCATGTTTCAAAGCTGTCTCTTAACACTTGTCAGAAACTGAATAATGAATTTATATATTTCTGTCACAGTGGCGGTTACTTGATACATAATCCTTTTACCTGCTCACACCATACAAAAAAAAGAGCACACAACATTGCAAATCAACAGCAAGGCATCAGGCTGTAAGTGTATCACCATCATATCAGCCGGCTGAATGGTTTCTGATAACGATAAAATGATGTTATGGCCAGTCTAATTGTGATGGGAGATTGAATAATATATCACACATTACTTTCAAATCACAACTGATCTCCCTCCGTGGTGGTAATGACGTATTCTCACCTCATCGTTATTCAAATATTCAGCAACCTAATCAGGCACAGCTGCCGTTACTGAATGTTTGCAACTTTTCCCCATACATATATTGTCAAAGTGATTGAATTACGAGTAGACATAGACTCTATAGAAAGCTCTTCTGGTATAACCAAGTGGAGTAGATTTATTCAGCAGCTCTGTAACGCTTTTGCAGCAAAGTACCAGGTTAGCAAAGTTTACAATTTATTTTATATATTCGGTATCCGAGCCGAGTATTACTAGACGGTAAAATAACAGACAACAGTCACTCTGTAGATTAGGAGTATAGATACATGTCCGTACACATGAATTTTAGCTTCACCGAGCACGCGTTAATAATAAAATGAAATCTGAGAAGTAAAAGCGGGCAACAAAGTTTTCGTTCTGTTTTAAATTTTCCATAACCACCATTGAGGAACGTGTGTTCTCAAGGACGTTGATTTCGCTTAATGTGAGGGCCAGGGGCGGACCAGGAGGATGTTCAGAGTGTTCATCGTGTTCAAATTCACGCGGGCCCTTGTTTCCGACGGTTATAGGAGGCTTATAGCAGGGTCGTATATCCATGGTACTATAGAGCAGTGACATTTGCCGCCATATTGGCACCAGATTGGCACCAGTATGGGTTTGGGAGGGCATAACTACAAGGTGCACTACATAAAAATGGAGGGAAAAACAACGGAAGAGCGGATTTCTTAGGCTTAAAATCACGTTGTTTTCTCCAACAACAAAAATCGCTCGTTTTAGGTCTAAGATATCACTCTTAACAGCATCGGCTTCAGTATGACGCCCTTCTGTGTCTCTCTGCAGTGCCCCTTGCAGCTAACCCATTAAAGCCCCAGGATAGAGTTATAGACAATAATACTACGTCGTGTCACTACTCTATGGCCGACATCATTGCAGACACAGATTAAAACGAAAAAGCCACAAACACCTACAGCCATAAAAAGGTCACAACTCGTGGGTAAAAAGCAAACTAAAAAAAAAAAGTCCTCAGATTGTACACTGGCCGTTACGTACTTGTTCTGCAACTGGTGAGGACATTTACACCCAGGAATTTTCTTTGGGGAAGGGAGGGTGTGAAAAATTAAAAATGGATTTCCTTAATTAGCTAGGGGTCTCGGGAGACAAAAGCCTTAATTTCTTGGGAGCGCTGTGAAACAAATTTTAGTGCCTACGAAACTTTTGAAAAGGCAAGTTTGGAAATGTAATGAAATGCTTTATTTGTCGGCTTTCACCAAATTTTACTCGTAATTTCATGTCTTGCGGAGGCACTTTGGGCCCTCTTCTCCCTCCCCCTCCCAACCCCCACCCTAAAACCCATCTCCGGTATCTCGTTGGCTTTTTAAATAAAAAATGTACAAAAAAAAAAACATGCCTAAATGAATAAGAGACTCCTGTCAGCAAAAAGTAAAATTCTCGTCTCGACAAGCGACTCGGAACTGAATCGTGATCTTGATTTTTAAGGCCGTGCACTTGTCTTAAAACGGGAGTTTATTTTAATTTTTTTCATTTAAACACACGCCTGTTTTAAATTCAGTATTTTCCTGCAGAGGATTGATATAATTTCCTTTGTTTTTGTCATCTGATCTTTTGGGGAGCGCACCTCGAGTCTTACCAGCAAGTTTTAGTTGGGGTCTGATTTTAGGAGTGCCCACTGGGGTTTCTTTGAAGAGCGACTCTCCGTAGCTATTTCTCTCCTCAAAATTGTTTTTTATTGGTTTGTTTTTAGTCTTCAAATGAAGCGTTTATTTTGAAACGCTGAATTCATATTTTTCCCCACTTGAGGGTGGGTCTCCTCAGTTGGGCTCATCCCTCAATGGGTACAAAGAGTCCACCCCCTCCCCCCGCCCCGAATCACCTAACTGGGAGCCGTAGCAATAAATAACACAATCTACACTTACAACACTCTGAGACCAACACTTGAAAATTTTATTTATTTTTTAGTAGGGGAAACTCTTCGTAGCCATTGGGGGGGGGGGGGGGGAGGTGCTCAGCCCTGGATTATTTCTGTCAATCGGTGAAGAATCATCGATGAAGAGGCTGATCTACATTTACGTTCAGATATTTTACTCACCATTTCAGGTTGGCGAAGTGGTACACGTAAAGTATTAAAATGTGTACTTGCATGTGTACACTTAGATGTGTACATTTAAAAGTATTTAAATGCGTCATCTCCGTGATCAGCATCTATGTGTTTCCCACAATCATGGCCATAACTTTAATAATGTTCGGCTAGTGATTTAAATTTCACACCTATTAAAGCAGGGACTTGCATTAAAAAGATTTAGGTCGTACTTCAACAGAAGTGAAGCTTTATTGTGTATGCAAGCATGTGTCAAGTTGGATTAAATTCTTACGCAAATTTTACGGAATTATGTTTCTTTCCTTTTCTGATTTTTTCTTTTCTCTCTGATTTCGCGCGTTTCGCTCTGATTCTCTCTTTTCTGATAACGGGATCATGGAATTTGTGGTATATTGCCATGTTAAATCGTGATTAGCACCGTTAGCGGTGAAAGTAAACTCTAACGGTGCTGTATTTATTTGGAGCTCAGTTTCGATTGCGAACTAACTTAAGACAACGAAACACAAACGAACTTTATGAAGAAATTTCTTTGAAATTGCCTATACAATACACATGACTACTATAGCACGTCAGGCTTATTTACTAAGGCTGTACCGATTCCGAGCTACCGACCGATTCTTGCCGAGCAGAGAAAGATGGCAATGATCGATACACCGAGCAATTACGGCCGTTTAACCGACCCGAGCGGCTATCGTCTGTTCTTGGCGCGTGACCATAAACATGCGACGTGACACTAATAACAAACATCCTGCCGAATCTCATGCACCGAACAAAAAGCTTAGTAGCCAACCAAATAATTAATTTGTGACCAACCATATTTCTCGCCAATCACTCCTCCCCCAACAGAAATTCTTTTGAATAACTAAAATACTTTGAAATGAAGGAACTTTTTTTTACTTGAATGGGGTGGAGGGAGAAGAAATTTGGGTTTACTGATTTGACTGGAATTGGAATTAAGTGATCATAAATAACTGGTGTATTGGCCATATTTCATTGTCGTCTCACCTTATAATCTTTAAAGGCGACCTGCTGCAACAGGCTGTTTTAGTGAAAAGATTTGTTGCTCTGGAAGCCTGTTTGGCATTTAGCGAGTCCTCATTAATAAACGTGCTCGGTTCTGCTCGGCAGCACTGATCGGCTCAGTTCTACTGGGTGCACCGGGAATTTTATTTCGGTTAGGATTGATGGAAAGAATAGATCCCCACCTTTTAGAAAATCCTAAGCTTGTCCATTTCGGGCTATTAGAGGGATAGCAAGAGCACTGTGAATTCGAAAATTACCATACGCTTTCGCCACATATGCCGTTATCTTTTCACCTTTAAATGAGCGTAGAACGGTTCCGATTTAAGTTAAACAATTTCGGTTAGGGTTGATTGGAATAATAGATCCCCACCTTTTAGAAAATCCTAAACTTGTCCATTTCGGGCTATTAGAGGGGTCGCAAGAGCGCTATGAATTCGAAAATCACATACGCTTTCGCAACTATACGCCGTTATCTCTTCACCTTTAAATAAGCGTAGGACGGTTCCTATTTAAGTTAAACGATTTATGTTAGGATTTATGGAAAGAATAAATCTCGAACTTTCAGAAATTCTTATACATGTCCATTTCGGCCAATTAGAGGGCTCGCAAGAGAATCTTTAACATGACTATCCCTATAACAACCCATTGAAAACAGGAGCGTTCGCGCGAAATAAGGGTGATATACTTTAAATACGATTTTGTGGTTCAAGGGTAGGGTTAACGTAAGAGATATATACCTCTTTTTATGTCCATAATTGTGTGCTGGACGTTTTTGCTTCATATTTTGCTTTTGATTTGTTGACGGTTAAGGAGTTACAGCCAAAAAAAACTTGTTTTTCTGGAGGCGATTCTGAAGTTATGACATCATCAAATGAAATTCGGCGTGGTTCCATAGCTTATCTTGTATTGTATGTTAATACCTTCATTCGTGCCGATTTATACGTTTGTATCACAAAGTGCACGATTAAATTGATTTCGGAAGCTAAGCCGCCCTACTATTAATTACACACAAGTTACCGCTGACAAAATATTCATTACGCATTTCTAAGAAAACGGTTAAAGTTACAAAAACAATGATAAGGACCTTTCTTGTTGGAAATTTTATCCTCTTCCATTTTTGTACTAGAGAAAAATTTGATAAATTCAACTGTTGAGGAGATAATTGAAAAAAAAAAAGTTTTCTGGCGCCATTTTTCCAAGATGGTGGTCATGAAACCATGATTTCAAGATGGCCCTATGTCCAATATCGTTTGTCATAGAAAACTGCATATCTGTGCCAAAATTTTAGATTAGTATCACAAACTGAACGATTTCCACGCTTTACGATACCACTACTGGGTCTACCACTGGAGTGGAATAAGGTAAAGTCAACGTCTGATGCAAAATGCTAATGCATAGTTAAACCCTTACATTTCGTGACAGGGTCTATGATTGGGCAAATGACAAATTAACTGAGTCAAGCGAAGAAAAGCCAGAAAAACCAGAAAAGCCGACCTTCGTGTGGAGTTCATTGGAACCAGAAAGAAGAGTACAAAGCACAGCAGAGTTGAGAAGGGCTTGGTCTCAACCCAACAAGATATGAGATCGAATCGAGTCACTGACCTGTCTACACGTATGATTTTGTAAAAGGCCTCTCTGGGCTTATATTTGGAATGGAAGTGGTTAACGCCTTGACCATCGGTACGTACGAATTAGAATTGAACTGAAAGACCAAAATCAAAACACGAAACATGAGCTTTGAGATGGTTCCCTGTTAAACCGAATAAAGCAACCAATAGCAGACAAGTGGTGAAGGTCATAATCCGTGACCCAAAAAGATATGGATCGAATCGCGTAACTGGCCTATGTACATTAGGGAGGATAAAAAAAAATGCTTTTTTAAAATTTCAAATCGTAATAGTGTGGAAAAGTTGGTCTTCGACCTCCTAATCACTATCCCAAAAGGAAAAATGTATAAAATAATTTTTGAGGTGCCCACCTGGGCCTAAAGTTTAACATAAGAGTCAATGGGGAAAATCGCTAATTCTGAAAAAAAATATTTTTGACTAGTTTAAAATACATTTTTTTTACATTATGTAAGTTGGTACTCTCAGAGACCATTAAAAGAAGCCAGAATTAAATTTAAAAAAAAAATATTTTGTCCCGAAACTTCGTTTTAATTCAAGGCGAAAAATCGACGAAAATGCCTTTTTGCCGTATTTTGATGGCCGAAAATTCGCATTGTTTTCTAGAAGAAAAAAAAATGTTTTTGATTTTGGCTTCAATTTGGTGGTTTCTGAGGGTAGAAAATGAGATAATGTAAAAAGCAATATTTTAAACTAGTCTAAAATCCCTTTTACAGAATTAGCGATATTTCCCATTGACTTGTAATGTTAAACTTTAGGCCCAGGTGGGCACCTCAGAAAATTATTTTAGAAATTTTTACTTTTGGGATAGTGATTAGGAGGTCGAAGACCAACTTTTCCACACTATTACGATTTGAAATTTCAAAAAAAAAGCATTTTGTTGATCCACCCTAATGTACATTCTACACGGCGAAACAGGAAGTTTGGAATGCTGCTGGGAGGAGAGGGGTTAACGAATGCCGTGTCCATATTTTCCTCCTTACCCACAGACTCCTACTATATTAAAGCAACAAATTTGTCTCACATTATTTTCTTTCCAGAATGTTGTGTTTTCCACTTCTTATTCTCTTTTTCATTACTTGGAGTGACGCCGAAGATTGTCCCCGAGACACGTGCGCCACAGTAATTTGCAAGAACCCCAATCCATGCAGGGGAGGCTTTATAGGCATCAAGAAAGGTTTTTGCGGCTGCTGTGACATTTGCATTCGATATATTGGTAAGTAAAATCGTACAATACATGAATACATGAGTACAAAGACTATAAAGGTATCCGCTGTGGATGAGGTGATGAAGCTCGTTCGCAATTTCCTGTCCCTAACCAGGCTTGAGTAAGTTCTTTTTTAACTGTAATCTATGAAAATTACAATTACAATGGCCTAATGCAATTAGAATTACACTTACTTAAAACCTGTTCCCATTCAATTAAAAATTCAATTGCAACCGCTGAATTACAATTATTTCAACTTAAAAAAATTGAATCTCGTATCAGACAAATAAGAGGGGTTTGTACACAAATGGCACCTCGCAAAAACGAGAAGGGAATTCAAAGAAAGTGTCGATGTGAGGAGGAGGGCCGCTAAACTTGCAACGTAACACAATTTTCTGTTTTACCAAGCAAAGATGTAACTTCCAAAAGGGGGATTGATGCTTTTTGAGTGTCGACAAGCGGTAGTGCACCTCAGTCACAGGATTGTGGTCTGGGTTGTCACTGCACCACACATTACAGAGATGGTTAAGAAGTGTAATAAAATCATCATCAGATGTTTTCAGAACAAAATAAGACTACTTTTTCAACCTAGACATAAGTTTCCAGAATTATCTCCCTCCCCCCTTTAATTGGTAACAAAATGGGAAAGGGGGTTCGCCATTGGAAAAAAATGGTATTTTGAATAAATACTGTTAGTTGACCACAAATTACAATGGCAATTACCTTACTGATTTTTTTCCAATTATAATTGGAATTGTACTTACTTTGGCTGCCCTAAATTATAATTTTTTAATAACCCAAACCTGGTCCTCACATGGGTTCAGTTCAGATCCGTCATTGACCACACTATGACTACTCTAAGCTATCCTGCAGGACCTTGAAGGCAAAGACGCAGGCACGACTAGGAACAGTAACTAATTTCAAACATTTGCCATTAAAACTTCATGTCGGGCAGTCACGTGTGACAGATTAAAAAGGTGCGCAACTTAAACCCATTTAGCGGCAAGAGAATTACACCCTGAGGGGTATGCTCATTACTGTTTCCCACTACACAGTGTGGCACATTACGTTGCTCTTCTGTGCTGTTGTCATTAGGTGAGGTCAGTTATTCTTGTTTCGAATTTCAACTGGAAAAACGCAATTTCCTGCAGGCAACGAGTTTTTCAGGGGAGCTACCTTATTGCAACGAGGTGGGAATTACGTAATGCTGTAATGCTAAAAAAAAACACGCAAAATCGCCAAAAAACTGTAAAATTAAAATATTACGGGAAAAAATTTAAAAAAAATTTAGTTACAATCTGATGATTTACAATGGTATCAGGTCTCAGTTCAGCACACGGTATAAAACAGAGCCAAGTACTGCATCCCTCTAGGTGCGATGGGGTCCAGGCTGTTTGGGACCCAGGAACTTGCACGATGGAATCCACGTTGTGTTGCTAGTATAGAAAGCACCAGAGAATAGTAACTTTTGCTATGAACAGTGTTTTTCAAAGGTCGATGTCTTAGTGTCATGATGGCCGCCATCTGTTGTCTCGTTTTTGCATTTGCCTGAAAGAGAATAAAGACGCCCTTCAGCGCAACTCGAGGTCTATTTTTCTTATTTAAAAATATTAAACTTGCTACGTACAGGGCCCAAGAGAAAACCATTTGGATTGAATGATTTGGGATGTTTATTTATTTAGTTGGGGGGATTTATTTTTTACTTTCGTAATAAGAGTCATGTTGGATTAGGTTTGATCCACAATTTACTGAAACCAATTGATTTAGGGTGATTTTGGCCAAATGCAAAAGACAATGCACATTTTTAGTTTACCGCCACATTGGGTTTAATGTAACTCATATGTGAAGCAAAACCCCCTACTTCATATATTTGCCTGAAGTTGATAAATTTCAGCTATGTGATGGCTGAATTACTTTGTAATAATGATGTAAAGGAGGTGGCCCATGTATTGGTCACACTTTACGTAACCTTTTCAAAATTGGTAGTAGCTTACATCCCAGACTTTTCTATGAACTATGGATTTTATGACATTCTCCTAATATTTATTTTTTAACCTGATGGCAAGAGAGTCTTGAGTTTTTCAACTAGAATTGTCACGATATTGATGTCGAAAATACTAAATGTGCATATCTGGTAAATCAGTTGTGATGTATCGTCATAAACAGAATGGCGTTACTCCAATACTATAGAAGGAGCAATCCATGGTTTCATTGATAATAACCTATGGAAAAATATAATTGTAATATATACAAATGCAGTAAATTTAAACGTAATAATGTAGATTAGGGTGTTCAACAAAAATGTTATATTTTTGTTATAAATTCAAATTGTAACAGTGCGGAAAAATTGCTCTTAGATCTTCTAACCACTATCTCAAAAGAAAAGAAAATCTTAAATTTTTTTTTAGAGATCCCCACTGGTTGTAACTTAATAGAAAAAATATTCTAAAAAAAAAAATTTTCTAGTTTCAAATACAGCTTTTCACATTATCTCATTTGGTACTCTCTAAGACCACTAAAACATGCCAAAGTTAAATTTTTTTTCATGTTTTTTTTTCCAAAAATTCGTTTTAATTTACGACGTAAAATCTGCAAAAAATACTTTTTTTTTCTCTATTTTGGTGGCCAATAATTCGCTTTGTTATCTGGACGAAAAAAAATTGTTTATGATTTTGGCTTCATTTAGTGGCTTGTGAAAGTACAAAATAAGATAATGTAAAAGCTGTATCTTTTAATCTACTCAAAAATCATTTTTGTGGCAATAGGCAGTTTTCCCATTGACATATAATGTTGAACTTAGGTCGAGGTGGGAATCTCTAAAAAAAAATTACAATTTTTTCCCTTTGGGGATGGTGAATAGGAGGTCGAAGACCAATATAATAATATAATAATAATAATATAATATAATAATAATATAATACTTTCCACAGTATTATGATAAAAAAAAAATTTAACTAATTTCTGATACACCGTAATATACACTATGTCTCAGAAGTTCTGAACCAGGTAGGCCTATAAGGTATAGGCCTATACAGTGCATAGGACTATTGTATAGGCCTATACTACACCCAGAGGAAAGTCAACTTGGAACGTGGTAAGATATGATACAGTAATGTACCGGTGTTACAGCGAGTGAACGCCTTTTGTGGAAGACATTTGCTACACCCATTAGGTGCATATTTTGCTCATAGTTTGAACATTTGTACACCTTAGGCTTAATATGGTATAGGCATACATCGAATAAGCCTACACTTTATAGGCCTATACCATATAGGCCCACCTGGTTCAGGAATTCTGCGACATATTTTACCCATAATTTGCTGATTTGTACACCTTAGGCTTAATATGATATAAGCATACATCGAATAGGCCTACACTGTATAGGCCTATACCCTATAGGCCTATACCATATAGGCCTATCTGATTCAGGAATTCTGCGACATATTTTGCTCATAGTTTGCTGATTTTTACACCTTAGGCTTAATATGGTATAGGCATACATCGAATAGGCCTACACTGTATAGGCCTATACTATACAGGCCTACCTGGTTCAGGAATTCTGCGACATACTGTAGATGACTCTTACTAAATCAACTTCATTTTATAGTGTCTTATTTTTACTGTTGATTTTGCTTTGACTCGTCTCTTTTTAATTGAATTTGTTGTAATCTTTCCTTTATAATGACTGGATTTCAGTTAACGGGGGTCGGTGCGCCGTTCTACTCCAAACGAAATTTCAACCAACATTCTCGTGTTTGAAAGGAAGCAAATGTGATCCGACAACGAAACGGTGTGTCTATGTCAAGAGCTTGTGGATTCCCTTCCATGATCCTTTCAAAGAAGAAGGTGACACTGAAGAAGGAATTGATTCGCCTGAAAAAATGGACTCCCCTGAATGGTTTGAACCAGTCAACACGAGATACGAACACAAAAAGTCTGATTATTTCCTTACTAATATTTGACAAGGGTGCAGCTGAGACGTGCCGAGACGCATTAAACAATGTTCGTTTTTGAGTTCCAACATTTTAAACTAAATTTGTCCTAATACGAACACTAAAAGGACGTTGTCCGAAGTGTTACCGAAACGATGTACGGTTTAATATCTGTTTGCTATGTCGAAAGGCTGCGAATATTGAGACTTCATTCAATTTGGTGGCAATAATCTACAGAAAATCCCATTACAACATTCAAAATTCTTTTAAGCGCGGCTATTGAGAACAAACTACTCTTAGATGCTGTTGCACCACCGCACGAGGCCATAACTATAAAATAATGTGTCCCACAGTTAGGAAAAAATCAAGCAGTGGGACTGATTTCATTCCGCATTATTTAATTATGGATTAAATCCGCTGGCAAAAGCACATCGCATGTAACATAAAACCACAGTATTGTTTAATTGGTGCATTCATTCTTTGTAAAAAAAAATTGTTACTGTAGTTTAACGTAGACATATTTGTGTTAATTATTCAGAATTGTGTTAATTAGTATTCAGAAATGCTTCAGAGTAAATATACAGATGTGAGCCTTAAAAACTTAATGCTCTAAAGGAACAAGTACAAGAAAAAGTCATGTAAACCATCATCGTTGCACTTATACGTGTAAAATCTCCAGGGTCTCCCTAAAGCCACAAACAGGAGCTTCTATTATTACCTCGGTCTCCCATTTTAAAGCCGAAATTTCAATGCTTAATTTCTCCGCTGCCTTTTATTAGTTTTCACTAAAATTTAATACATAAGCTTTGTTAGACTTGTTGAACACGTGTACCAACTTTTATTAATTTCCGATTGGTCACTATGGAGATCTGGATTTGAGCTGGAATCGTGAGTTTCATTTTAGACTTTGACTTCTTCTTATTTTGGCACGTTTATACAATGATCTCTACAGACTAAATCATTTGTCGTAGAAAGCTGGTTCTTAGCTCATGTAAAAGAGTTACTTCGGGAAATGTGCCCTTTATAGAAATTTCAAATTGGTAGACCCATTTCGGAGTTACGGGCCCTGAACGATCAATTTTATTGTTTTACATTGTTTTAAATATTGTTTTTATGCAACAATGCCAATCAGCAAACGCCAGACCAAGGCGTAGACTGAAAATTCAAAGGGTTTAACGAGCGTTAACTACTCCGGCCTGGCCTGGCTGAATGAAAATTAAGTAAATGCTAACAACGCTGCTGAGATAACAATTCACCCATACGTGAAGAGGAAGCAGTATCGTTCTTATGAATTGATTTATATAATGATTTCACATCACTATCCCGTATTAAAGCTAAAATGTCCGTTACCCATTTAGCTTGCCGTCCTATATTACGAATAACGGACAAAGCCGCTGATTGAGAGCTGCGGACAAACCAACTTCCAAAAGAAAGACTTGCACTGAATGAGGAGCGAAGCGAGCGAAATTCAGCGCCTTTGCAACGTGTACAGAAAACCTACTTGGCATGTCCAAGTACCATGAATTAGAAAACAAAAACGAGCACGTATGATTTTAAGGTAAGGTTTAACTGATCCGAAGTCAAAACAGCAAAGTAACTCAAATAAACTTTCCTGCAGTTTTCCTGTATTGTTTAGTCCACATGAAACCTTGCTGTATTCAACCATTCGACACGTAAATAAAATTAAAACCATATCCCAACTCTCAAAATTGTTGTAAGAATAATACAGTGTATAATGTAGGCTACACACTCGCTATTTTCGGGGCTAAATTTTCAGCATTATTCTAGACAAGTCTCCTTTCCGTTCATCGTCTTGATACATACACCACTTTTCAAGATATCATACTCAAGACATTGGGTCTGGTATTTAATTTTTATTTTCAACGACATTTTCAGGTTTTCAAAGAGTCACATGAACCCTGAATTACTTAATCTGTAGGTCTGTATTAAGCACATTAAAAGTTTGTTATTTTTCTTCGATTTTTCATCGATGTTGTTTAGCCAAGTAGAATAAATCAATCTGATCTATAGCGTTTTCAGGGAAAAACTGCCAAAAAATATGTGAATACAGCAGTAAGGTTTCATGTGAACTAAACAGTACAGGAACACTGCTTAAACCTTATGTTAAACATCACACGTGCTCGTTTTTGTTTTCTAATATGGATAAGTGTGAAGCTGATGGCTTACATGTGTTTTACTTGTATCTGTTCCTTTAGAGCATTACGTATTTTTTAAGGCTTAAATCCGGATTTTAACGTTAAATGGTTTTTATTTCACTACTAATAACTATTTTTTTCTTGTCACATTAAGAATAACAGCAACACCAACAATATTGTATTCACATTAATCAAATAGCGTTCAAAAGACCCTACACCTTACATACTTATGTTTTTAGCTTTAAAAATTGGTTTGACATCTAGGAGGTGAATGGAACGTAAAGTTTTCCCAACAAGAATAACAACAACAACAACAACGAGAATATTGTAGTCACAATAAACTGTCTAACGGCCCTGGTCCTTACTAATACATTTTATGCTGTACAAATTGAAAATCGGTACAATAGTTCTATCGCTAGGTAAGGGCAAAAATTTCATAAGAATGCTGTTGTCGCATCAAAATAGACTACAGATGGTCCTGAGGCCTTGTTCATGTTTACATTTTAATCTATAAATAAATACAGATGTAAAACTATTTACGTTACCTTTTGTACTTAAAAGTCAGAATGCCTAGGTGGGGAATCGAACCCATGACATTTGGAACCAATGGCCGAGGTTCTACTGCTGAGCCATATACTGACACGACCAAAAGGAAAGGTCCATTAGTTGGATCGATCTCCAGGTGAGGCAAAGAATCCCAACAACAACAAGAAAAACAAGAACAAGAACATCAACTACAATAACAACAATAAGTGGCCATGCAATGGAGGCCAAACGGGTCAAATTGTTGACCTTACAATTTTTAATGCAGTGAAATACTAGTAGTTACATTGAAAATGCGTTCAAAAGGCTTTGGTCCTTGTTAATATTACATTTAAAGCTATAAAAAATAAAGTCGGTTCATTGGTTCGATCGCTAGGAGAGTGCAAAATTTCCCCAACAACAAGAAGAAGAAAACAAGAATTTTGTAGTCACATTAAAACAACGTTCAAAGGGTGCTAGGCGTTGTTCATACAGCCATTGAAAATTAGTTCGAGATAGCAAAGAGTCCCAACAACAACAAATGGCCATGCTGTGGAGGCGAAACGGTTCGCTTAATGTCAGTACAAGGTTTAATTACTGATATACTTATGACACGACTCCAAATACCGATGTTGTTGGAAAGTTTCATTCAGGGGGAAGCAATAGGGTTTCAAAGTTTGACGTTTTCCCAACAAGCACATTGTCATCACATTAAAATAGTGTTGAGAAGGGCCAGATTCTTCTTAATATTTTTATTTAAATCTGTAAAAATTGGAAAACGGTTAATTGGTTCGAACTCCAGTTGAGGGCCAAGAGTTCCCTCAACAACAACAACAAGTACAGCAACAACACGAAATTGCCAAACGGTTTGGTTGTTGCCAATAAAATTATTAAGGCAGTGAAATAGTTTTGCCACGACCTCAAATACCGATTTTTTGTTGGTTTATGTTAATTCTGGGTGAATCTATAGAATTTCAAAGTTTAATTTTTAAAATGGAAGTTCATGGTAGTACGGCTTACATAAACCTTTACCATTTTAATGTTGTCTTGTGCATTTTTATCTATTCACAGATTTATGTATTATTAACCGCTACTATTGTATTTAATAACTTTTCTTTTTTTTTTTTTAATTTTGCATCGTATACCTTTGGCCCATACAAAACGCACACCTGAAAATTTTCTAAGACCGAACTTTTTGCTGAAACCAACGTTTTCGAAGCAAATAGGGACCACTTTTCTCGATCCTCAAACACCTTATGACCAAAAAAAAGGTCATATTTTTCGAAATTAAAAAAAAAACTTTTTTCAACAAAAAATGGTCAACCTTCGTTCAGTGTAACCATGATATACCCGTAACCAAAACTGGTTTTAAGATAAGCCGCCAAGTTTCCAAATAGGGTCGGCCCTTGAAGGTAGAGATATCATTCAACCAGGAAAAGGCCGCCAATGTTTAGCGCATTAACCAAGTTAATAGTGCTGACTAATATTTCGAAAGTTAAAAGAAAACTAGAAGTTGCTACTCGTGGTAGCAATCTTCTAGTTTTTACTTAACGTCCTAAGTATTATTTGATTCGATTAACTTGGCTAATAGGATTAATCTTGGCGGCCTTTCTCTTGAATGATATCACTTCCTTCAAAGGCCGACCTTTTTTAGAACCTTGGCGGCTTTCTTATATCAGTTTTGATTTTGGGTGGATATCACAACTTTCGTAGGAATGTCAACGTATAAATGGTCAGCTCATCTTATCTTTATCTTTTTTTTTCGTCTATAAACTTTCTCATTGATAATTTTCACATTTTACATTGCCTGTTTAGTTGTTACAACCGCCCAATTGACACTGTATTGGTTATTGTATGTCCATGTTTCCTAGGCTTAGGTTTCTTAATACCATTTTTGGCGCACTAGCTAACAGACGCAATTTTTCTAAGACCAAACATTTTATTAAACCAAATGTTTTTGAAAAAATAAGTGCAGATGTAAGGACCACGTTTCTCGATTCAAAATTCAATTCTGATTCCGAAAAATGGGTCCTCTTTATCGAAAGAAAGAAAAGAAAATTTTCAACTCTTGTGCAGTGTAACCATGATGTGCAAGGCTGACTGCCTCCAAATATTTCTAAGTCTTATTCGCAAAATATTGCACGAAATTTAACCCGGATTGATGGATCTGCGAATTTGAGCGAATGACGTTGCCTTTTGTGTAGACCGCACCTGAACGGTAAGTAACCTAAGCCAAGTTGTAAAAGTACTGTCTCGTATAGGCCATCCAATCCCAGTATCCCGAATTTTTTAGTCCCGAAAATCTCGACATCGTAGCTGCCTAAATCCCCCGGCTTCCGGTTGAAAAATGGGCTAAATTTGTACAAAAATGCGTTATAAATTTATTGGTATTTCGGGAATTTTAGTGTTATATACAAAGTAAAATTATAAAGGCCATGCAAAGTTAAAAAAAAATGGTTCTCGGGCACAGAGAGTTGAAAACTGATGAGGGATGAGGCTGTTTTTTTTTTACACATTCGGTTCTCAAGCACAGAAAGAAAAAAGTGACGAGAGATGAAGTTTTAAAAATATTTTTAACACATTTTATAGTAAAAATAGTGCCGTTTTCATACTGAATTAAAAAAAAAACCGGTTAGATTGCTTCCACACAGCATTTAAAAAGCCATTTTTCGGTAATTTTGATTCGCAGCAAGCATAGATCGGATTTCAGAAAGCCCAAAAAAATTTGATGCGAAGCTTTTTAGGTAATGCGGCGGATTACGTAGCATTGATACAACAGTAGTCAACAGATTAAGGTTGACTTTGGAAAAGTCACTAATAAATGCCGCGTCAATTATGTTTATTTCTTGGAAAAAAATCGATGCGGGAGGGCCTGAGAACCATTTTTTTTTACTTTGCATGGCCTAAAAGTTGCATATTAACTACAAAGAAAAAAATTTACCATGCTTCACCGTTCCTGTCGTCTAGACACTAGTCTAACTACCATGAGTGTATAAAGTTCTTACGGAACTTTATATACTCATATACCTATTAATAACAGCATCTAAATTGTAGGTTGAGGATGGAATTTAAAATATTTTTAATAGCCTTTCAAAGCCATCAAAGAAATTGGATAGAAATGTATTTGTTGAATTCGTCTTATTTTTACTTTGGCGTAAGAAAGAAGTAGAGTTAACAAAGGAGGTACAACACGCAAAGAAAAACATATTAAAGGAGTATTTCTGTATTTGCCATCTTCATTGCTCATCGTTTAAAATCTGTGTTGGCTAAATGTAGACACACGGTAGCTTGAAATCCAATTCCAGGAAACAATGATTTCAACATACCAGCATAAACAAACATAAAATGTAAAACAACCAAGACAGATATAAAAAAAAATGCATGTAATACAGAAATTAGGCAAGATTTAAAATACAAATTGCATCAGTAAACCGTCAGTAAAAACAATCTTTGTTCCCTCGAATTGGATGTTCAAATGTTAGTGCGTTTCGTTCGTATCCGTTTTTTATTTGTGTATCGTCACAGCTGTAAGTTCCACGATAATACGAGCACTAATGTTTTTTTTTTGTAAACGAACAAGCCGTTTTTTGTGCAGCCAATAAAATCAATATCCAACACTAAACACGATTACGCAACGAGCTTGAGTAGAATACAGGAATTTCCCACGCATAAACAGGGAAATAGATTAATAAGCATCATTGTTAGATATTTTTTTCTTGCTTCCTACATGTGTGATCTTCCATCGTGGCCTTTTTTCAGTTGCCCATTGGAAGTCTACAGAATGCGAAGGATGTGATTACTAGATAATAACATAAAAAATCAACAAATTCTCATTGATATAAACTTCCTATTTAAAAATGGTTGATCATTTCAAAAAAATAAAAAACAAAGGAGTTATTATTAACTGGTTTCATTGCTAACTTCAGTTTTCATCCAGTGAATATTTTAAATGAAGAAGTTATCGAAAGCCAAGTAACTACTATATAATTTTTTTTGGACACTGAAAGTCACGCGAAAAAATGCCCAAAATTTCTGTATTCCCGGGATTGAGAGAAACGAAGATCCTGAAATCCCGGGATTGCAAAAACTTCCCAGAATTGGATGCCCTTGATCGTTTAGCCAAGTAAAATCTAGCAATCATTAGCTGATTTATCGTGTTTAAAAGTATGTAAGGTTTCACGTGGACTAAACAGTACAGCAACTCTGCAGTATCTGAAACCTAACAGCAAAGTTAATTTGTGTTCCTTTGCTGTTTTGACTGTGGATCAGTTAAACCTTACCTTAGGCATCAAACCATTTTGTTTTTGTTTTCAAATATGAATTAAGGCTCGTAAAGAAAGCCGTGTGTTTGCGTTGAAGAAACACGAACAATACCCGAGACTTTCAAACACCAATAGTTTAAAATAATAACGTAATGAAGCACCAAGAAAAAAAAAACAATAATCAACTAAAAGTTGATTAATGACAAGGTGTGTTGGGATCGAATCACAAATGAATGGTAAAATTAAATTGACAGCTACATATGACACGTGTAACGTCAAAAAGCGATAAAGGCTAAAATCAGGAAGTAAACAATTGAACTCTAGCTCATGTGTATGTATGACGTCAATCACGTCTATGACGTCCATCAGTAATACTATGTGAACGAACACCTGTATTTGTCATGCAAGACCTAAACAATCACGTTATTGCGTAATAAGGAAGGACTGTGATTACAGATATGTTTTGTGTGTGCATGTGTGTGTGTGTAAAATTCGACAGTGCAAAATGATGACAACTAACAATTAACATTACATTTCATTCGAGACCACCAAAACACATGTGTTTATTATGTAACATACTTTTACGGACCGTTTGAAGGTCAGGTTTGAGCCGAACAATCACGGGAAATAGCTGCAGCAATTACTTATAATTTTAATTCAGTCATGAAAATCAAACAAGACATGCTTGAGTGGCCCATCGTTACATATGGGTTAGCTTCGAATTCGTGTTACCGGTACATAGACGTAGCCACAGAATAAATGTACAATTTTATATTTTTGAGTGACCCAACACTTGATGAGAGTGAGACATCCGCCGATTATAGTCATATAATTGACTGATGAAATCGTCACAACGTGCTCATATGTGTACTGGTTCCGTGTTTTCTAGGTTCATAGATGGAGCCACCGAGTTAAATTACTATGTTATATGTTTTTGAGAAGATCGATATGTAAATAAAAAAAAAACAGGTGATAACAGTTAACTAACCGTTAAACCATTTGGGAGCAGTTTCGGTTTCGTGTTACTGGAGCGTAGATGTAGCTACATAGTATGTAGTGACTTATCCTGCCTCAGCTCCTACCAGCGTCATATTGGACGACCTGATGCTGGGACTGATGACCCAGCATCTTGATTCCCTTGAGCTGAGCCTGGATGACGATCTTAAGTGTGCCCTGCCTCTATTATTAAACTCACTCACTGTATTGTTACACTACAATGTATTCGGAAATCAAATCAATTCTAAAGCATGTGCATTGCCTAGCCAACGTATTGTTAGTTTTAGGTAATCACAATAATAATGCCTTCCAAACCCCATTCCATCCCAGTCCTCCATGACAGTAAGTAACATTTGGCATCTTAACTAGAAATTGCTGTATAATGGACTGATACGATTGTCACAATGTGTTTACATAAACAACAGTTTCATGTTTTGCAGCTCATAGGATGGTAATTATCCGTTGGTCATTTGAATGTAAAATGTGCAATGTCAGGTTTCACTGGTGACCACAGTGAGAGATATGGTGAAGATACTAGAGATATAATAATACAACGATAAAAAGAAAGAAAAAAAAAGCATCACTAATGCATGAGCTCGAAGATGCGTTAGGGACTGGGCAGATAATCCATTAATTCACGTGACATACAATGTTATCTCAGATTGGTGTAGTACTTTGTACTAATGGTTTATAGATGGTGATCCTCACAAACGCACAATTTTATTCTTAGAGGAAATCGTTACTAGATGGTGATGATATGACCGCGAACCAATTTTAACGTCTAGGACAGTTTCGGTTTCGTGTTACCAGTGCACAGACGGAACCACAGAGCAAAATTGTACAATTTCTGTCTTTTGAGAAAATCGACACTAAATGTTAGTGAAATGTTTCCAATTGTCTTATAGCGGACGGATCCGATCATCATTATGTGAACGTCTGAGTATCAGGTGTATTATAGCTTCATGGATGGAGCCACCCAGTAAAATTAAATAGTTATGTTTTTTGAGACTATCGATACCTAAAATAAAAAAAAAAGGTGACAACAAATAACTGACGGTTAAGTCATTTGATGAAAGCATTGTGTGTTAACATTATTATCTATATATTTTTAGACGATCATAAACATCATGTAGTCCTAAATACTTAAAGTAAAATATTTTTCGATTAAAGCGCTCGCACGTTGAAGTTCAGCCGTAGTAAATATATTTTGAATGTGATATTGACCTTGTTGGTCTTGTCAAAAAGTTGTTAATCATCGTGTTCAATGTCCGGGATACAGAGAAAAAACCCATAAATTTGAACCAATTTTGTGTAGCATATACCTCCGAGCGAGCTGACATCTGTCAGTGACATGCATCCGACATTATTGTGAAGCGTTAATTGCTTTACAAAACTTCACTCGAACGAATAGATCACACATCACGAACAATTATTGATAACATACACGGTACAATTGTAACATAGGATAGCTACGAAAGTAATTAAAGGGCAAATAGCCTACATCCATTTTGACATGCCTGCTTTACTTTTGCATCATTTACACAACAACTAAACACAAGAATTGTGGTAAGAATACGCTACGTACGTCCGATACAAGAATTTAATTATTGCATCACCAAAACACGACATGCAGACCGCCATTGTTTTGCTGGAACGCGCAGAAATTAATACCGACTGATGTCACTCTTCGATTTCGACTTGCAGCCGATTGAGATAGCTCTATTGGCTGTGAGAGCTCGAGCGACTGACGGCCTAAGCTGGCCACTACAACTGTCGGCCAGCTAAGGCCGTCGGACACTTGAGCTCTCACAGCCAACATAGCTATCTCAATCAGCTGCGAGTCGAAATCGAAAAGTGACATCTGTCGGCATTGATTTCTGCGCGTTCCAGCAAAACAATGGCGATCTCCGTTTCGTGTTTTGGTGATGCAATAATTAAACTGTTGTATCGGACGTACGTAACGTATTCTTACCGCAGTTCTTGTGTTTAGTTATTGTGTAAGTGATCCAAAAGTAAAGCATGCATGTCAAAATGGATGTAATCGTCATTTAAGATCAACCTTACATACGTTTCATTACGTTGATTATGAACGAGTGGTAAGTATTCTGAAACTTAAGAATGTCTGCCATCTAGCATACATTAAGAGTAAAAAAAAAAATGAAGGTGTTAACTCGTAGATACCCCGTCGGTGGTGTGAATAAGGTTCATTCATCATTCTAATGTGTTAGAAAATTGTAAGCAAGTTACTGGACGTAACGAATTGCTGATTTATAGACGAACCTACTCACATATCATGTGTGAGCTATTCACAGTTAACAGGGGCTTGAAAACATCCATGCACATAGAATGGAGCGGGAACTGAGCCAGTAGGACGGGCGAAAATCGTAATAAAAACTTATATTTCGGCGCAATATAATAAAACGGGCGACACCATCTTCAGAGAGACAAGAAATAAAAGAATAAAAACACCTTACATTATAAATTAGTGGGTGTCCAACATGCTTGCATCATTGGTGAACAGGTGATTATTAGGGACGTGCGTGTGGGATGCAAGGAGCATGGAGAAAGGACCATTCTTTATGTTCCCTACACTGCTTCTTATTCGTTTTAAAGCTCTCAGTCCTCTTCTAACAATACAGCACGACGGAATCGCAACAATGAATGAGGACGAGGAGTGCTGGGATCCCAGCCCCCGTTTGTGTTAACAGTGAAAAGTGGAAGCAAACAAACTAAATTTACTGAAACAAATAAAAAAAAACACGACAGTTTAAAAAAAAACAACGTTCAGCAATTCACGTTACTCAAAACATTACAACCTCTGCTTTACAAACGTTGGTTTCGATTAAATGACAAAAAGGAATAAAGCAACCAAATATAATCAATTAAATGAAACAATTTTTTGAAAACAACATCACCTCAAACGTCAAAAAATCGTTCACGAATTCATGTTAACTTACAACATTGCAACTGCTTTCAAAATTGAACGTTGCTTTTTTCGTTGCGTGTAGCATTGCGTCTTAGGGAATATTCTACACAAACTTTGTTCTGGCTACACGCAACAATGTATTCCACTCGCGCTCACTTGGGCTCAACAATGTACGTCGGGCTGATAGCTTCAAAACGGGTGAGAAGAAGGATATCGCCCGCTTTCCTCAAAGGGGTTTCAAAGGGTTTAACCTTTTTTGAACGAGCGTTCAACCACTCCTGGTCATCTGCCCGAAGCCCTAAGGCCCTATGTCTGCAACAGCCAGATTCCCAGGCGGTCACCCACCCAAGTATCAATCCAGCCCAATGCTGCTTAACTTCGGGGATCTGACGAGAACCGGTGTTTCCAGCACTGCAAGGCCGCTTTCCTCATGCTGGAATCCAACAATGGCTCGGGGAGTATCTATCTGTCCATTTCCTCAGTTACGGGAAAATACATTAAAAGATTTGAAGGAAATTGTGTAGGAGAAACTAGTAAAAGAAACTATAGCAAAGTATTTATTTTAATTAAACAAATGGAAGTTTTGCGAGTTGTAGGCAAGCGATCGGTGGGCCACGAAGGCTGAATGGTGACAGGGCTCGAGCTAGCGATCAGAATAAGCTGACGTGAAGACTAGAAAGGGAATTGTACCAATTGTCAGTCTGTGGTGGTCACGATAAGAGTGGGAGACTACCAGGATCCTTCAGTGGCTACGAGCGTTATTCTAGCGTATTATGCATAATATCACCCACTGCGTAGTGACCTTCAGTATCGCGGTAATCGTAATAGACCAGAGCAACTCCAACAGACTCTGAAAGTCTCTGCGTGGTGGGTAATATTCTTCATAACACGTTAGAATAACGCTCGTAGCTACTGAAGGAACTTGGTGGTCTCTCACGCTATCCTGACCATCACGGACTGCCAATCGGTAAAGTTCCCTTTCTAGTCACCTTCTTCACATCAGCTTCTTCATGTTGGTAGCTCGAGCCCTGTCACCCACCACTCAGTCTTCATGTCCCACTAACTGCTTGCCAACAACTTGCAGAACCTTTTGTTTAATAAAAAAAAAACTTTACAACAGTTTCTTTTTTCGTTTCTCCCAGTTTCTTTTTTCTTCAAATCCATTCATGTATTTCTCCATACCTGTAGAGCAAACAGACCAATAGACACTCAGGTAGACGATGAGAACAAAGGCATACAGATTTGCTTCGAAGAGTTTATAAATGTTAGCTAGCTCATGTCCGCATGTTTTCTGTACAATAGCGTAACACATTAGAAAGGTGAAAGTACCTTTAATTTTAACTGATACTGCTTAGTGTAGGTAACTACCCGTGTTGTTGATCAAGGTAAAAGAAGTGTGGTCATCATTCTTTATTGTTAGAAACTCGACACAAGAGGGAGTTTGGAGAACACTGGTGTTTTACAGAACATTTCTAACCCAGTGTGTATTTTCGTTAAAACACGGCACATATTCCACACAACTAGTGAGAACTAATCGGTGCAGAGTGCTGCTTACTTCGAGATCGATGGACCTTGCACTTGAAATTGATAATGTACCAAATGGTCTGTAACTTGGTAGTTACCACTCTGCACTGGTTAATGTTTTTCGTTTCGCGTGGGTCCTACACTAAGATTTCGACTTAAAATTGCTCTCATCTGAGCTACCGAGGTTCGTGACTTGGGGATATGGTTTGCATCAAACCTTAAGTCTTCACTTCACTGGCGAAAAATTTGTGCTGTGGCATTTCAATGCTCGGCTATTGTAAACAGATGTTTCACTTGGGGAATGTATACACAAAGATTTGGACCTTTAAAGTTTATGTCAGACCACTTTTGGAGTACGCAACCCCAGTTTGGTCTCCTTATCTGGTTGGTGATATTGACCTGATTGAGTGAGCGTTGATTCAAGATGGGAATTCGTCGACTTACAGGATTGTCTTACAGACAGCGCCTAGCGTGCACTGGACTGGAATTACTCAAACTTCGAAGAATTAGATTCGACTTAATTCTTACATACAAGATTCTTTGCGGACTCAACAATCGTCTTTATCCGTCTGTTTGGCTTGGCTGTTGGTAAACCGCAAACTAAAGGACATAATTGGAAGCTCGTTGCTCAGGGGTCCTACCTGCATTGTCGCAAACATTTCTAGTTGGTTCGCTTGGTCCGTGTATGGAACGCCCTTAGCACACTTACCATAAAACAGCCCACGTTGCAGGAGATTTCGAAAACAGTTACGTGTTAAAATTCTTCTACCCTTCTTAAAACGTCCACTGACCTAGTTGCGTATCATCTGACTCTTTTTAAGCTCGGTGTTAGAGGCTTACTACCCTTCCGAAGTCCTACTACTCAAAGTGGTGAGAAATAAAAATTATATTGACGGCCTATATTTTTGGGTGTACCATTATTGATGTCCACCATCTTGTGGTTACTGCTAATTTGGGGCATAACATATTTTTGTCTACCATTTTTGGGATTACCGCCATTTTGGCGTGGACCATATTGATGGCCGCTATTTTGGTCATTTAGGCTGACGTGCAGTTCGTGACGTCACTTATGGTTTGATGTGATACGATTTTGAGGTACCACCATTTTACCTGCGACGTCACTTCCGGTGTCGTAACCGACTTCCGGTCCGTAACGTCGCTTCAGGTATCATGGCCGACTTCCGTCATCTGTGATTGTCTGTTGCTAGGTCACGTGACTTGGTCCTGGCTTGTGATTGCGTCTACTTGTGGCTCAGGTCCGTAGATTTCTCAATACTTACGTTCCTGAGCAGAATTGTGCAAAACTATTCAAAGTTATGCATTTTTACCAGTGCGTGGGTATCTGCGAGCACTGGGCCGACAGATTCGATAAGCATCGTGGTCCCAGCTGTACATCTCTGGTTTCTCACAGACCCGGGTTTGATCCAGGTAAAGAGAGTGCATATGTGCGGATTTTTATCCGATTGTTTCCCGCCTGTTGAACGAGGGTTTCCTGCATGATGTGGCCAAAAACAAATGTCATAAAGGTGGTACCTTCCACTTAACTTCTGGCGCTTGGGCCTTCACCAAAGCTCTACGTTAATTGGCCGACAAAGACTATTCTCTTTTTTTCTATAGTATTCTTTACGGGTGGCAGAAGTCACTCCAACCAAGTGAAACCAGGTAGTTTACCTAGTACCATGATAAAATTAGGTTCGGGTAAAAGCCATTGTTCAGAAATTACCACCATCACTAGTTAAATCTTTGTTTTAAAATCTTACCACTTACAACTTACTCTTCTCCTTACTTCATCTCCCCACCTCAAACCCTCCTCCCTACCTCAAGCCCTGCTATAACCGTTTACAACAATTTAATGAAAAGTACTAACGGAGCTTTGCTCGCTCATTCCGCGTCGTCTAGCTACGCTCGAGGAGCTGCATAGAAGATTCCTAACCGATTTTGAGGAACTATTTTATGAGCCAGTAGCAGGAGAACACCCAAATTCAAGTGAAATTTCGTAAAAGCAGATTAATAAGTTAATCAATGCAACTAAAAAATTCTGGAAATATTCGTTTAAATATTTCAAAAGTTTTAGTTTGAGCGGTTTTACTGGGACTTTTTGGACTTATGCTCCGGTCCCAGCCATAAACTT
>JAHWFP010038078.1:0-56870 GCA_023313725.1 Lithobius niger
TTTTTACATTCAGTTAAAAATTAAACACTTAAAGGGACATAAATCCCCGTTGGCTTTCCTGTATGACTCAGTTTTGCGACATTAGTTCAAACGTATGTAAATGTTGCCAACACATTCATTTTCTTGTTTTTTCTTGAGTGCGTGTGATTTGGCGACATTTACTCTAACCTGTGTAAATGTTGCAAACGCTATTCTCGACGGGTCGCACGATATACCGGAAGGATTTATGTCCTTTTAAGTCCCACTTGCAGTAGCAAGGCCAGTAGGCAAGGTCGCAAGATGGCAGGGTCGTTACGCATTGGAAGTACTGGAAGCAATCAAGCTGAGACCCACCCCCCCCCCCCCCACCTCACCCTGTGGGTTACTGATGCATGACTGCTCCCCCAGTGACAGCATTTAAATAGGATTAAAAGTGAAAAAAAATGTTTTTCTTAAATCTTTTTTTTTTAATATGGTTTATTGATTTTTTTTATACTTATTTACACACATCAATTAAAAAATAATAATTCTTACATTTTCCTTTGGTTTCCACTAAATTTGTAATTGTTTTACTTGATAACTTATTAATAATTTATAGCTTGTCTCCGTTTTTAACAATGAATTTTTTTTAAACATTACCAGAAGGTCTACTTTACATAATCATTTTTTTTTTACATTGAAATTTTAAGATATTACCAGTGAGGTGTATTTTACATAACAAATTTACTGCTAAAATTGTAGCATTGAATTCATGAGAAAATTGGGGGAGTTGGGGGGGGGGGGGGGCAGGGCAGTTCATAAAATGACCAGCTACACACCCTAAAATAATTTCTTGGCCCGGCTTTGCACAATATGGCATTCAAAGTTGAATCGAAACGATCTAGGCTAATTGATTTTAATATTTACTACTTACCAAAGATGAAAAAATATTAACTTTAACTTTATTTATTACATACAATCGCCCTAGCTAAATCACAAAGGTTCATAAAGAATACATAAGTAATAAAAAAATAACTGCTTAAATACGCCTAAATAAGTAAATGTTTTAAAATTCAACGTGAAAAGTGAAACTAAACGACAACAGAAACTAAGACGTCATGAGCAGTTTTTCGCATATTTGACTACAGTATACATTGATTTTGTGATGCTCTTGGGATAAAAGAAATTAACATTCAGGCAAACTTATCAAATAGAAAGTTCAATGTTTGAACAAACTGTGACTTTCCAAAATAAACTTTGTCCAAAATAATAAAAAAAAACAAAAGAATATAATGACTAACAATGCTATTACTGTTTTCATTTTGTTTTCGGGAAAGCCATTGCTGACATGTTATGAACTTGGAGGTGGCAGTTCAGTGTATGAATGTAGGTAAAAACTTGGTTGTCAAAAATAAAACTTACAAGAACAACACATTTTGCATCATACTACAGATCAATCTTAAAATTAGTTTTGCTTTAAGTGACTGATGCACGAAAAAAAAGCAGACCTGAAGGTTTAAAAGACTGCTAAATTCCTCTTTTGAAGCACGGAAGCGCGTGGATTGAGCGAGCAAAGCGAGCAATGTCCACGTAAAAATAAACCTTTTCAATGGGTTTAATAAGCTCTCGCAATCGTTCATTTTCTCTTATATTAGTAGGGGGCTTACTTCTGGAGGAATACAAATGAAATGAACAAATCGTATGTTTTGATTTTTTAATGATGTAAATGAAATGCAGGCGTGCTTAGGAATGTGATAGACGAACTGTGACCAGTAATTGCAATTAATTTGCGTCGAAGTAATCAGGCATCGATTTTGTGATGCTCTTGAAATCAAAGAAATTACATGAAGCATGGATCCATGCCATTGGAGCAAGCGATGCAAACGATATGGTTAGTCACTTAATAATGCCTAGTTAAATAAGAAAATATGTATATACATAAACTCTAAATAAAAAATAAATTAGTGTTAAATTTTAGGCTACACTTAATAGTGACCCAGTTTCCCCGGCATCCAGCTGCACTCTAAATTGCTACATATAAAATCATGCAGTTTTATGATTTGCACGCTCGTTTCAAAATTTAAATATAAAAATACATTTAATAATTGCTCTTACCTAGCATTCTTGTCAGTTGCATCTGCCACAGATGTCCCAAGAAATTTTTTTAAAGTGTTCCTTAAACCCGCCTCTTCTTCACCCCGTTCCCTCTTTTTTTTCCTATGGCTCGAACCACTTGCTTGGACACGCTTCTTATCCATTGCTAACCCGACCGCTCTCTGTCCAGTTTCGCAAGTTGACGGATTACTGAGAAAACAGTCAAGAGGGAAGAGATGGTGTTGTCGAGAAAGGGACAAGAGGAGGGGGGGGGGGGGGCAGCAAATCCGTGCAGCCATTCCGGACTGATAAGTCATCAGGTTTCCTATTTTTGGTTTCAGTTGGACTTATTTCACACTCATTTTTCTCGAGGTTTGCCGCACCTCTTTGGCTAAACCCCGCTTTCCATTCAGCGTTTGCTTTGCAATATAAGTAGGTAGGTATTGTAAATGTGAGGAAATATGAACTCTTTGTCTCCTTTCACGTTAATTTGTTGCCCCGCACAAGAGAACGATCAAGGAATTTGTTGCCCCCACACACTACTTTTTATTGCGTTTTTGCCCCACTTTATTTTGTCAGGGGACTCATTGAGTCCCTTGAGTTCCCGTTAGTTACGGCACTGTCTCACGTGCTGTGGGTGCGCCCCGAAGGTGCGGCTTAGTCCTTCTACTGCGATCACACTACACAATCTTGCTTCCGCGGTAAACCAAGATTGAAATGCAGTTTAAATGCTTCGAGAACTTGCGTTGTCGTCAAGCCGCCATGTCCGCTGGTGGTGAGATGTCGCCGCATTCGGAGTCATGATATTTGGAAAGGTTGTGCTGTTCGTTACGACATGCCGTGAAATCTTAATTTCTTTGCCTCCCATGTCGTGGTCGTCTTGAAGATTGCCCAAGCATGTCTCCTCCTGCGTTAAATTGTGCTCGGTCCACCTGCATTCAAACCGTAGTCATTACTCTTGCTCCCCTCTCTCCACAAACGTTGGCGTCCCCATCAGCCTTTCTCCTCTCCTCTAACTGCAATCCTGGTGAAGCAAATGTTCTCCTTTACTGGCTATTCACTCTGCCCTTCCAGTCCTCCTCCTCGAGTCCTGAGAATGGCAGTTCGCTAAACAAGACGACGTAATCCTGGAGATTGTAAATGTTAGGTTAATTATCCGGTTTATATGATGTTGACTGTTTCATAAGTGGAATGAAAAACCAGATTGTTTATTTTTGTTTTGTCTATCCTTTCATTATACATTAGTTGAAACAAGTAGTTTAAACTATTAAGACCTGTTTGGTGATTTTGTATTACTTTATTTTGCATTTTGTAATGAAGCCCTCTGTGTTTTACTGCCCCCTGGTGGCCAATGAAAATACTTGTATTGTGCATTATGCAAATGAGTTACATAAAGTGTCATGGCTGCCTCCATGAGGTTTGAGCTTCAACATAGCCGGAGTTGTCAAGCCTTATTATTTTTGTTTATCTGATGCCATCCATCAATTATCCACATGCTATTTAGAAGATATAGTTTGTCTCATGAATACCACAGGCAAGTTTATGCAAACAGAGTTTAAAGGACTTGTAAAACTTTTGGTTTTGGGTTGCTTGGACTTTTGACCTGACAAGATGTTGGGATGTTCTTAGTGCAAATCCACCGCCTACTCTTTAGAATTAACAGAGATGAGCCGGTGGTCTCGTCTGTCGTCCGCCTCTGGTGCGAGTTGTGGGGTGGTCTTTGTCGTTCGCTGAGTCCGAGGCCGCCGAGTCATCGTCTTGCTTCCAAGTGGGATCATTTTCGTCCTCGGAACTGGATGAGCTAGATTCGGCTCTCTCGTTGCCAGACAGTTCAAGACAGTTCGACTGATTCTCCGGAAGAGCGGTAGGTTCGTCGTCTCCTCCATCGTTCTCCTGACCGCCTCCTCTGGTGTCAGTCGGTGGTGGTTGCTCCCTGTTTTTCATCGACGCCGGGTCCCAGTATGGTTCTATCTCCCTTGCGTCAGTGATCGAGACGATTGTGTAGGTTACTGGGCCGCGTTTGGAGAGGACTCGATATGGACCTTTGAAAACGGGTTCAAGCTTTCTGGCAATTCCCTTATCTGCGCTTGACAGGACATGATTTCTTGTCTTGACAAGATCTCCTGGCTTGAAGTCTTGCTGGCGATGACGCTGATCGTACGAAGCCTTGGTCGATCGTGCTGCCTCGGTGAGGTGATCAGTGATGAGGTCGTATGCTTTCTCGACTTCCGCTCTCATTGCTTCTGCATGCTATTGAGTTCTCGGCAGCGTCGTATCTGGCAGGCAGATGATCTTCAAGGGTGTCAGCGGATCTCAGATGCATTAGATAGTAGGGAGTTTCGCCGGTGCTGACGTGAGGATATGTATTGATTGCTTACTGCAACGTTGGCAGCAGAGAACCCCACGTCGTGTCGTGCTCCTGGAGGAAAGCTCTGATGCATCCTTTCATAGTGCGGTGCGCACGCTCTGTAGCATTTGACTGCAGGTGATAGGCCGTCGTGCGGTGGTGCTTTACCCCCATTGACGCCAAGAGGTTCGTGAAGACTTTCGAAATAAAAGCTGCTCCGTTGTGGGATACTAGGATCCTCGGTGGCCCATGGACATCCAAGATGACTTCTTTGAACTTCCTCGCAGCTTGTCTTTGCTGTGGCGGTCTTGATAGGGATCAGCCAAACATGTTTCGTGAAGTAGTCCATGATGGTCATGATCTGCCTGTGATGGTGAGTTGATTCTGGGAGAGGGCCGACGAAATCAATGCCCAGCATGTGAAACAGATAACCTGGAATCACCAGTTGCATGCTTCCAATGCGCTGCTGCTGAGATGTCTTGGCGAGTTGGCAGACGTGACAGGAACGAACGTAGGCCTTGCAGTCGCTGAACATGTGTTGCCAATGTGCCACTGTTCTTAATCTCTGCATGGTTTTCGTGACACCAAGATGACCAGCTTGCCGATGGTCATGGCAGTCCTTCAGGAAGGTGTGCCGCAGACTCTTTGGTACGTTTATTCTCCATGCCTTGTCCGGATGGCCTCTGTCTGGTGCTAGGGGGTCGACGTAGTACAGGACTCCGTCTGTGTCGAACGTGTACGAGCGTCGAACCTTGGTGACGTAATTTCGGGTCTCGTTAGGGCTCTTGAGATCCTTCTTGCCATGGGATCCGTCTCTTGGATGGCTTTGACTTGTAGCTTGTCACGAATGTCGACTTCCGGCAGTTCTCGAATGTACATGAGAGTGCATCCGGCGTGGGCTTGCTGTTCTACGGCTTTGATGATTTTCATTGAAAGATCCTCCTGAGGCTTGACTTTTGCATCTGTTGGCTTTTCTTCATCGTCGGAGTTGTTGGGTACAGGGTTGCGAGAGAGCGCATCAATGACTACATTTTGTTTTCCAGGCCGGTGGATAACAGCAAAGTCAAATAATTGTAGGCGGATGGCCCATCTCGCTGTTCTTGCGGACGAGGCCTTTTTCGAGAGGATCCACTTTAAAGCAGAGTTGTCAGTGACAAGTAGGAACTTCTCTCCTGCAAGATACGTTTCCCAATGCTCAATTGCAGCTAAAGCCTCTAGCTCAAACACGGGGTACTTCTTTTCTCTTTCCTTCAACATGCGACTGAAAAAACTCCACGACTCGCACTTCTCCATCAATGTTCTGCGTGAGCATGGCCCCAAGACCTTCCGTGGATGCATTCGAGTCTACTACAAAGGGCTTCGTTAAGTCTGGTAATGCCAGGATGCCTGCTGTGAGAAGTCTGTTCTTCAGTCCGTCGAACGCTGCCTGATGAGCATCTTGCCACTGGAAAACAAGATCTTTTCTCGTCAGCTCGTGTAGCGGCGCTTCAATTGACGAGAAGTGGGCTATGAACTTCCTAAAGTATCAGCAGAGACCCAAGAAGGCTTCCAGCTTCTTTGTGGTCGGTCTGGGACAGTTCCTAATGGCAGACATGTGCTCCGATGTCAATTCTATTCCTTTGGCTGTCACGCGAATGCTGAGAATTTTCAGTTCTGGTACGCCGATAAAGCATTTCTTCCTCTTCAACGTGAAACCAGCTGCCCGTAGTTGCTTGAATATTTCCTTTAGGGCCCAACAGTGCTCCTTCCATGTCCTAGTTGCGACGATGACATCATCGATATATAGTATGCAGACCTTATTGATGAGGTCCCCTAGGATCACTGTCAAGGTCTTTTGAAAAGCCTGACTCGCTGTCTTGAGCCCGAAAGGTAATACTTTGAAACGGAACGCCCCTCTATGGCAAACGAAGGTGGTGCAGTCTTTGCTGGCTGGATCCGAGATTTGGTGGAATCCTTGCTCGCCGTCCAAGAGCGAAATGTACCTAGCCCCGGCAAGAAAGTGAAATACCTCATCGGTTCGTGGCATGGGATAGTTGTCTGTCTTGACCCACGAGTTCAAATATCGGTAATCCAAAATTGGACGGAAGCCTCCTCCATTCTTCTTCCTTTTGAGAAAGAAGGGCGAGCCCCACTCACTGTCCGATGGATCGATGCGATCCGATGCAAGTAATTCGTCCACCATTTTGTCAATCTCTTTTTTTTAATGCAGGCGATGTCGAGTACACTCGCTGTGAAAGCGGCTTGGCGTTGTCTTGAAGCTTGATCGAGTATTCATGATCCTTCAACCTCCCTGGCTTTCCTGGAAAGATCTCTTTGTTTTGGTCGGGGTGTTGAACACCAGACGGGGTGTTGAACTGGTGTTCCGGGATTCGCCGCGTGAGCCGAGAGCTGAAACGAGTGCCTGACATCTCCGTCGAAATTGCCGATCAGGTTCGTATAGTCGATGTGTAGCTTTACCTTCCTGGCGTACTCAGTACCCAAGATGCAGTTTATTGCCAAATCATCCATCACCGTGAAATTCGTGTTGATGTGATTTCCGTACGTGACTATGGGAATCGTGATTATCCCCGAAGGTTGACTGCCGGCTTGGCCGTTCGCGAGGCTCGGATTCGTCTTGCTGTAATGTTCTATTCCAGTGACCATTTGACTAGAATAAACATTATCGTTCAGGATGGCATAAGGGCAAACAATTGTATAAAACACTAATCAAGTATAAAATAGGTAGGCTAAATAATAAGCAAACATCCAATTATACTGGGCCTTTAATCAACACTCCGCTGTACACAATATTGACCCCACATATGGCCAATTAAATCAGTGACAGATTACTATGATTTGATTGTATGATTACAATGATTTGACATGAGTCTAACGAATGGCATTACGGATTAAGTCGAGCGGTAAACCTAATCATTATTATATTCTCTGAGTTAAATTAAAGGAATCTCGGGTTAATTTAGTAGCGTACGGATTGGTACTAGTTAAGCATAAACACAATTAGCTATCGCTAATCAATCAGAATACTTAGCTCATTAATTGAAGCTTGAGTGCGGCCATGGGCCCACGGGTCGGCTGAGCGGCGAAGCCCCGTACCTTGCTCGGCACGGAAATCCGCCTGGCGTACTTCTGGATTGCGGCCTTCGGAATTTGACTGGCGTGAACTAGTTAGCATCTGGTAAGCTGCTGGTGATCGGATGATATCACGCATTCCGAGGTTCAGCTTAAATACTGTGGCGTTATCGGCCATGATCAATCCATTGTAGTATTGATTTATTATTGAAATGCTAACTATAGTAACATTTGGACAGCTTGGGCCCTTATCGTCAATTGGGACCTCTCCGCCTGTCAATCATTCTATTGTTGCGTTCGGGCTCATTAATTGTTCCCCGTACGCGGCACTTTGAAGGTATATGCCGCCATCCCGTGTGGGAGGGACTTATTGTTATTCCACGTAGTGATCGATCATGAGCGACGATCTTATCGTAATTAAATCTAGTTCTAGAAAGTCATTTAGCTTCTACGAAACTGTCGTAAATAATGTCAGCTGGTAATGCCATCTTTTAAACTCTAACAATAGGTGTAATTACACTTGTTCAGTCTCAAATGATCTTGCCGCCTCTCGGTCGTCTTTGAAAAAGGACTCCCAATTATAATTGCTATCTGGAGTCGTTTTGATCTATCCGAATAAATATTCGGCTCATGCATTTAATTAATGTATGATATTATGCAGTTATGCATTTAATTAATTAATTGTATTGTTTCTGTTATGAATATTAATTAAGCCATTGATTATTTCCCTACATTGCTGCGTCAGGAAAGATTCCCATCAACCAATCCGTCCGGATGTGGCTGGCAGATGATCCAGAGTCTAGACCTGCGAAGAAACCATGGCTGAAGGCGACGACATGTATCGATGGCATGTTTTCTGGAGGACCCAGGTGAAGGGCTTGCTGTGCTTGTTCCTGTCATGGTTGTCGTCTTGGTCTTTTAGGCATAGTGCAGAATCTTGCGATAAGTCCAACTTCGTCACAATTGTAGCAGGTGGCTCGTCTGTGCCAAAGTCTCGGACTGTTCGGCCTACTGTTGGCGTTCAGAACGGTTGACTGAACTTGCGGCGCATCGTTTTCTGAAGAATGGTCTTGGGCGGCTGAAGTTTGCAACGAAGATGCGGCTGAGGCTGGAGAAAAGGCTGGCGAGCTTGGGTTGAGATTAGGTCGCTCTGGCGGTGCAGCGACAGGTTGCGGCTGATGACTACTTGCATCGAATTGTGGATGTGGCGGTACTGATGCGACTGCGCGCGGCGGTGTGGCTTGACGACGTTCAATCGTTGTGGCTGCAACGAGTTTCTGTTGCTGCTGGTTGATCTGTTGCGAGATCAGCTGCGAAGTGCCTGAAGACGGCGTTCTTGTCGTTGTTCCCACTCTTCTGTTGTCACTGTATTGATCAGAATGCATCCCGGGAAACCTTATGTAGTTAGGCAGGTCATCTAACACTTCGAGTAACTCGTCTGTCGACTTTAGTTTTAAGACTGCGAGGTGGAGCCTTAAACTCTCATGCATCTGCCCTATTATCAAGTCAGCTACTTCTTTTGGTCCCAAACTGAATGATAATTTGTTAATCTGGTGCAACATTCTATAAACGAATTGCGCTGGAGCTTCCTGGTGCTGCTGTTTCATACTGTAAATTCTCGCGAATCTCTCTGCATCAGTTAATTTTTTCTGGAATCTCCTCTGCAGCGCAGTCTTTATGTCGTTTGACTTTCAGAGACCCCCACCAGTGCATGAATTTTCCCTGCATACAACATGTCACGTGCTGTGCAAATCATTTGCTGACAAAGAACTTCCAGTTAATTGCATTGTGGTGTCAGCAATCCACTCCGATAAATTGGAATTGTCATTTAATATCTGTGGCTTAAACGACTTGTGAGCAATAACATTAGCAAGGTTGTGTAGCCACTTTGGTTGACCATCTGTTTCTGTAACACTACATTGTACACGAGGCTGTGCTAAAACACCTTTGCTTTGGCTAAATTCTGGCGAGGAACCTTTAAAAATTGCACCCGAGGCTTGACTTACATTTCGCCCCCTTAAAATTAGAACTAGGTAACTCGAAAATTGCCAAAATTGAGTTGCCTAGTTCTTTGGATATTTCATGATGAAGCGCATTATCTGTAAAAAGTAGTTATCTCAGTTACCCATAGCAACGAAGTTTTTCAGTATTAAGAACTAGGTATTTAAAAGTTCATTCATTAGAATAATACTAAAGTAGGTAAGTCGAGATACCTATTTCTAGTACTTTCTTTTCGTTGCTTTTCTGAGATACCTAGTTTCTCTATACTCAAGAAAACTTGTTGGCTGCGTAGTACTTTCCAGTTCTTTTGTGGATAACATTCTGGGGCCGATGGTTGTGAAGCTAGGGCACCATCTAAAAACTATATACCAGCCTTATGAGCTGGTGTGTAGTTTTGGAGGTACTCCTAGTAAACAAAATGCTGTGTAGGGAAAAATGCTTGCCTAGTTAACACTACAGAATAGTACTGCACACAGGCAAATACAAATCGGGTGATACATAACAGTTGGAGGATATTAGCCTTTGTTTATGTATCAACATTTTTGAAAGTTGGACTCTTTTGTCTACAGTAATCAGTCATTACACAAGCTCTACTAAAACTCACGTATTAAAACGATAAATACCCAATTTCTTCCCCGTTTTAAATTCCAGTATTTTTTGTTGGCGGTTGCAACGGTTTTAATTTTCTCTGTTTGAATACAGCAGTAAGGTTTCAGGTGGACTAAACAAGATACAGCAACACTGTGATACCACCAACTTTAAAAGAAAGCTTTTTCATGTTCCTTCTGTTTTGACTTCGGCTCAGTTAAAGCTTATCTTAAAATAAAATAAGTTCATTTTTGTTTTCTAATTCTTGAAACTTTAGCCTTCCATGTTGTTCTACTGTACTGTTTGTTGCCACTGTAGACAAACATTGAACTTAGCTAGTTTCACTCGCTCATTTAACGCAAAGCCTTCTGTTAGTAAATAGTTTGTTTGCAACAACTTTTATTGCGTCTGATATTGGCTGCGTTTCCATGAAGCTACTAACACTGCTTTGTCTATACCTTGCATTAAGAGCACAGTAATTGTTAGCACGTTAGTAGCATAAACATCAAATGACTTGATTTTATTTTTTTTTGTCCAACGGAATTTAATTTTTGTATGTTTGTTGACCGAGCCCATATCCTACATTTGGTTAAAAATATTAAACAACAGAGTTGTTAGGCATCAAAATTTTGCTTTAACATACGGATTACCATAGTCAAGCCCCTAAATAAACAATAACAATGCATAATTTCGGAATGCCTCAAAAAGTGCTGAGAATTGTTATCACGCCAGCATTGTTGGCATTTTATTTTCGGCATACTAAAAAAGGGTTGTGTATCTTTTTACCTAATGACAATGCTTAAAACAATACACAACAATACATTGGATCATTTGGAGCGTTGTAACCCAGGGACTACTTGACCAATTTCGATCAGTTTTATAAAAGAACAATCTGTACCGGATAATCTGCGAAATGGGCAAAGATCAGTTTTATACAGGAAATGGTTTGGTCTGTAAAAAGGGTTACACCAAAAATGCTGAACACCAAACACTAGCTTTGCGGTACCAGCTAGAGACAACATTTCTAAACTGGATCAACAAATTTAAATAAATTTGTAGATGTGTCTTCACCATTCCTTTTGAGGCCTAAGAGCAGAGTATTTTGTTAACTATTTGGTGCACAACACACTAAGAAGTTTTCAAAAAATATTTTGCTATTAGGCATCTTTAACAAGGGAGACTGAGGTCAACCGTATACATCAGTAAGGTTTCACGAGGATTAAACACTTGAGCATTTTTTTACGACAGTCTCCCTCTCTGCAATCATTCTAGTTTACTAGTGCTTCTACCGAAATTTAGTAGACAGCGTTCGTGCATGTGGTAATGCTGATGAAGTTATAGAGCGATTAGTTGTTCAAAATAAAATACTGTATTGCTTTGATTTCAACTGTCAAATTCTGTCACCCTTTGTATCCTAAAGTTGTTCAACCTTAGGTGGAGTATGTATTTCTAATGTAACTTTTCGTCATAGCTTTTATAATGCATTATTCAACAGTTTTTTGTAGTAATTCTTTAGTTACCTACTTTTAGCACGTAACATACTACATAAGCGATCAGTTTAATACTATAACTAGGTAACTCATGTGGAGCCGCGTGTATTTGAAGTATGCCAACGAGACTTTTTTCTAACTTTAACATGTATTTAAAGCTATGTTCGACATATCTAACTGAATTCGAGCTTTATATCCTGACTTCTAATCTACATAGTTACGTTTAAACTTGATTTACACAAAATGCTAAAAATAGAGTTACCTAGTTCTAATTTTAAGGGGACGATTTATTTCCTCCAAATTCATCAAAAATTCAACACTTGCGTAAGCAGGTGGTGCCAACGCAGTTCGCTGGTTTTGGGGTGCTCTAACAAGTTTGCTATTGTTAGCTTTACGATCGCCACTTCCCTTACTAATTGCTAGTTTCATACGCTCCATTTCTGCTGACAACTGCTCATATTTGTCCTTAAAATCATGCAATTCTAAAAGGCAATCATATTTCTCACGTTTTAACTCTTTGATCTCTTCAGTTAATGCATTCAAATCTCTACTCGCGTTGCGTGCTCCCGAAATATCGATCGTTTTGTCCGACGCGATCGCTCTTTGACTGGTGCTGCCATCTAGCGACGGTAAGAGTAACTAACTGTTCTTGGTTTTGGAGATCGCTGTTTACTAGTGAATCCATGACATCAAAATGCGTTTGTGAACGATTAGCGAGAGTTTCTAAGTATTCTACCACCTCACCATCAACGGTAACATAGTAAGTAATCGAATTGGGGGTGCTAACCACGTTGAAACTAGAATTCATGCCGTGTACAAGCTAGAAACCGATCGCAAATTTTCCAAAACCCAAAATGACGTCATTTTTCAATGATTTTGCGTGAACAATGAGCTAGCAGTAAAGGCCAGATCAGATGAAGACAAATTAGGCAAGTAAAATCAACCATTGACATAGTAGGAAGCGCAAGTTTGCTAGGTGCTGCCATCTCTACAACAAGTGGCGAAATTTCAAATTAACCGACAAGGGTTCCATATTCTGTCAACCGATGACGCCATTTGGCAAACTTGCGCCGTCATTGTTTGACTCGCCGTTTTGCGGAGCATTGTGTGAGGCGAAGATGATACGGCCTTTCCTGTAGGTGGCTCTGGGTGGTCATGCGTTAGCGCACGGAGGCGACGTCATCGAAATTCTTACGTTACGTGAATTCGACACTATGTGGCGGTGTTGCCTAGGGCGGGATTTCGTATTGAAAATTAACGTTACGATGCACAAATGTACGGATTTCATTAAAATTCAGCATGAAAGTCAATTGTCAAGCATGCGGATGTCACCTTTAGAGTTCATAGATTATGATTCCACAGCTTGATTCAAAGCAGCTTGACTGCTTTTACGTGGGAAATGCCTAATTTCTTGCCTCTGAAAACATCGTGCAGAACACAGTTCACCATCGTTCTTACCGCTCCTCTTCCAAAGATCATCGATAATTTCAACATAAATGCAAAAGGTAATTTCGACAACGATTTTTCCCAAATGTTCAACAATTTTGACGTTCACTCTTTCTTCTTTCTTCCCCTACCAGCTAAGTTGGGACCCACTAAAAACACTACGACCAACCTTTACATAATGCATTGTCCGTGAGCCAACCGCATGGCTTCCATCGTCTGCCGATCGCAGTTTTCAAAGTTCAAACTTTCAATTACCACTATCTCCTGTCGGACGCCAACTCTTTGAAAGGGTCGGGTGATTCCTTTCCCCTCAACCTTCCCCAAGCAAAGCACGAGTCCAGGGTTCAGTTCTAATCATGAGTTTTACTGCTTGAGCTCGACTGAGTACATGTTGACGCGGCCATTTTGACCGTTGCTCTCATAGAGTTCGATATAACCAGAGATACTATAGCTAACGCACAGAGATGCGAATCGAACAATCATTCCTCATGCTAGAGCACGAGTCTGGCTCGAGGCAGCGCGCATCCACGGCCTCGTGCGGCTAGACGGGTAAACTCCCGTGATAAAAGCAGTGTTAGCTAGGTTTGGCTATCCGGTGATCGTTACCGTCGTACGCTGCCCAGAACTTTACAGTATTATAAAAACAAATTACGGGATAATAACGTAGATTGCCTATTTTTTCAGCCAAACACACTCCTTCCTTCGTATCAGAATAATGTAATAAAAGCATCTAGGCCGAATTGCAAAAAAAAAACTGGTTCCAGGTAAAAGAATTGATAAGGTTTAATTACCAATACAGTATTAACGCCCGAGCAGTCAAAAAGGCGTTTAAAAAAATATAGGCTATAAATTAATCTGCATTAAAACATAATGTTATTGGGGGGGCGGGCCGGGGACGTGGCCAAACAAAATCGTGAAACTAATTTGTTTTATTTAAAGATTTCAATTACGAGTACGAAAGATAACTCAAAAAATTTCTTCATGCTCCCGTTTATTTACTTAATATTAATTTACGATCCATTAATTTATTCTAGCAAACACTCCACCCTGTCCCTCCAAAATAAAAATAATAAGATCTCTACGGCGACAGTTAATGAAGCAGGATTTCAACCTTTCAAACAAATTTTATTTTAATAATTTATAAAGCTTTCAGCAAGAGACACTGTTTCATAGTGCCACTCCAAGACATGCTTCTAGTACCGTGAGTTGAAAAACGGAAAAGATGTATTAGAGGGAAATTATTCATCCACAACCGAAAAAGTTCAGCAGATGATAGCGACAATGAAAAAAAGGTTGAAAAAAAAAGTAAAATAGTCGTAAAAATCTTATAAAGCAACATTGTAATTTACCATAATGAAAAAAAAAAAACTTCAAAAATTCGGAAAAAAATTTATTTTCAATAATGAAGACTTGGTTACAGTGCATTTTTTTGGTGAGTTACAGGTACATTATTATAAATATTTATTTAAAAAAATAACTTTTAACTTAAACCAAATCTGTGAGTTGGAACTTGAAATCATCTTGCTTTTTAAATTTTTAAACTAACAAAAAATAGTGATTGCTCCCCATCCCCAAAAAAGAAAAGTTTTAAAACAGTAAAAAGTATTTTCCAATCCCTCCCCTTCCCCTCCCCCTCCAACAAAATAAAATTAATTATTGTAAGCTCATTTAATTACTGTAATTAGTTTAAGAAGAAAATGCTGTCATGTGATATGTTTAAAACTGTACGTCGCATTTTTTATTGTCCTGTGTAATTTACGGTACTTTCGTCTTTCGGAAATAAGATTTAAAAATGATAGGAAAGGAAGGAATCTTTCCTTTAGAATTGCTGCAATTCACAGCACTGCACCACGTGCTGTGTGTTGCTTTATGGGCGTTAAAACCTGACTTATCTCCGATTTGTTTGGCCCTTACTGCTCCAAAAAGGCATAACGAAAAAGAAAAGCTTAACCTGTTGTTGTTAAATATCGTTCAGTAGGCCTATCCATTGTTTCTTCTGTTTCAATTGTTGTTTATCTCCATACGTCAATAATAATTGTCCATAATGGTTTTAAGAGAACATTTATTACGGTGCTATTTCCGAGCAAAGAAAAAGCAAAGCGGGATCGAATGTTTACATAGATGTTTACCCGGCCAGGCGCTTGGAGCGCTGCGTGCGTTTCCCGAAATGCACAGCGACGCGCGACCTCGCAAATTTAGTACAGCGATTCGCATCTCTGTGCGTTAGCTATAGTATCTCTGATATAACCGTTGCTCTGCCCTCGACTAACTGCCTTGTGCTACCAGGTGGCGCGCGAGCGTGAAAGCGTTGGGAAAGGCCAGCTGGGTGGGAAATGGCGAGCTGGGGGCAGCTTGCCATTCTCACAGACGTAATTGTTGGAAATCAATTTATTCAAAGTTAAGCGTTCTAATTCAAGAAAAGATGAGCATTCATTATTCTGATATACAAAAGTTGTGAATGCAATCAAGTTCAAAATTGAGCTAGTTTGGCTAAACACTGAAAAAATTTGGATTACCAAGGAACTGAATGGCCAAAGCAAAGTACGAATTGTATTTTAAAATATAGTACACAACCGACTGGCCTATTCGAAGTATGTGGTCGTTCTGTGTTTATTAAACATTGTGTAGTCCCATTACAAACCAGTTAGTGACAAAAGAGCCCTTTTGGCAAGAGATGCATACCAGGCACACATTGATTGTGCTTCTGAAAAAGATTGATCTTTTTTCAGATAGCTGTCCAAAATAAAAGTAAACAAATTCTTATTAAAATTCCCTATTTCATTTTAAGTTCTCCTAGCCAATACTCACTCAAACATGTTGCTTGGTCTGTCGTCTTTAGTTGTCGCGTTAACTGTTCATCTTGTTGTCTGTGCATTTGTCGCCGGCTAGGGCATCTTGCACTCTCGTAAAAAGGTTGGGCAGGCGTCTACCGTGTTCTTGTCATTGCTGGCAGTCGGAGAGAGAAAGAGCGAATCGCTACTCGCTTGGCATTATATATTTCGCTGAGCCGACCGCAAATAACTTTTTTTACACGGGCACTCTGGATCCCAGGCGTCTTCGGATCTCTGGCGTCATTCGGATTACATAACCTCACTCCCAGAAGTTCTCTTCCTTCACACCAGCTGATAAATCATATGGTGGAAAACGGCGCCGAAGCCAAAGCAAGATTAATTCCACCATTGGAACGCTATTTGCAATGTATTTAACGAAATAATCAGGAGTTGACAAAAAACGATGTTGATTTGGAGCCTAACTTTGCACTGGTTAATTTTGCGTATGTCAACAAACAAGCGGTCGCATTAAAATGCATGCACGCGTCACTGTCAATGTATTAACTACGTTTTGTTTCGCTAATCCAAGATTTACACAAGCTTCAAGGGGCCACGTGTTAATTTAACTACAACCAGTTTTCGCCTCGCCATGCTTTGATTGTGGAAAGTAATAGAACCAGAGGGGGTAGTCTCAAAACAAGCTTTTTGTGACGAGCCCCTGTGATTAGAACTGCCGAAATTACGAGACGCTTCTGTCTATTTAACCTTGGCGTCGGTTGGCGTGGTCCAACAGTTTTTCGTGTGAGTTATGTGGTTTATTTCAAACACAAGTGGGGCTGAAACAAACACTCGTCTTATTACTTTATTTTATACTAATTACAAAAAATTAAACGTGTTAATTCAGTATTTCACAACTATTTTGTTTGTTTGGCTGTTGGGCAGCTGAATTTGGATGGCTTGCCTGCGTTACTTGTTGTTGCCTAGCAACCAGTAGGCGAGAATGTGAATGATGCGTTGTGTTGCGAACCTGGTTTTTTAAAATATTTCTACTGGAGTAAACATTTTCTCACTTCACACTATGTTATGAGAGGAACCATAAATTATCTATCTTCAATGTTAAAATTATTTTATTTGTTTTGCGTAGTCATAACAACGTCTCGAAACGAGATCGTTTCTCATCATTCCCATTGAATTGAATGTGAATACGTGGATGTGCTCGATCGTCGCCAAAGCCTGCCCTAAGCTCGTAATATAGCACTGCCAAATCATATGAAATATATATAGAAGCATCCTTGGCCCAAGTGAGTAGCAGCCAGTATTCGGAGCTAATTCGCACATTTTTGAACAATGAATCGACTTTATCGTAATATTTAATATTTCGCTCGATCGTTCATAGGTGTTAACATGTTTTTGAACAATCTCAGATCAACTACCGTACTCATTTGAACAAGCGTTCACGCGGGTTTGCCTACTAACCGCAATGCAGGAAGCCGGAGAAACGTCTTCAAGTTCATCTTCCCGTGAACGCTCGCAATGAGAAGTCGATTCATTATTAAAAAATGTGCGAATTAGCTCTGAATACTGGTTGCTACTCACTTGAGCTGACTTGAATCGGTGCCGTTTTCCGCCATGTTTGATTTGCCAGCTAGTGTGAGGGCAGAGAACTTCTGAGAGCGAGGTTAGGTGATCCGATTGACGCCGGAGATGGCCCGTGTAAAAAAAGTTATTTGCGAGCCGACCAGCGCCATCTGAGCTGTTTTGCATTCGAAAAGCTAATCTGATTAAACCAATTTAAATTAAATTAAATAAAACCGTTCATAATAAATTATTTAAAGGTCTGACCATTTTTTAAATTCAATATAATTATGTTTTAAATTAACTGCCGTAATTAAGAAGGATAAATCTAAAAATTAATTACGAAAATCGTATTTTCATTGACTGGCCTTGAAGATGTTGTTAAACTGTGTTTCCCCAATTATTATTAAAATAATGTAGTGGCTCACCAATTATCTAATATTGCTCTAATAATGCCATATAAACTGTAATGGCTTAAAGCTGGTTGTCTAAAATAAAAACCATAAATGCAATCTAAAAATCGTGCATAAGTTTTAGTTTCAGTTTCGGATTCTTGCCTTTTACACCTTCACCCGGTTCGTGAAGAAATTGCCCTCAATTTCTCATTAGCAAATCGCATTCCATTCTTAAGATCTCAAAACCTTTTTTAAAATCCACATCAAAACCTTTCACCGAAACCATTAAAGCATAAAACTAACAGCACAGTGAGTGCCATGACAATCTACCTTTAAAGAATAAAAAAAATCGAACTGTCATCTTGGTATCAACCTCATCAACTTGGCAAATCATCAAACCAAAACATAATCATACCATTACTCAAATAATTCAAAAATAGTACACCTATTGAAGTACTTAAATCCCCTTAAAAATTAAATGCCTTCTACATCAAATACACTAAATAATTCTTAATCATCCGTGTAGGGTAGCAGTTAAAAAAAAATAACCGTCATAACTTTCATCAACCTTGATTATTGTTCACCAATGTCCTATCAACTTTAAATTCAACAAAGTCTTGTTTCACAAAAACATCAATCACTGAAGTAACTTCAAGTGTCCTTTTCTCTCTACATTCAACTGCTTTTCTTATTCATTCTCTTTATTTCGCGATTGTCTTTATTATTCAAGCATTCTGTAATTTTTAGCGAGTGTTTCTTTCCTTAAAACAAAGTCATGTTCTCAAAATTTAATTTTATTCATCAGACTGGCGTTCACTTTTATTTTCCTTTACCATACACACAGCGTCTAAATCAGCAGCATCCACAGTCCAATAGTCGACCCCTAACATAAACAAAAGTCTGTTGGCCTGTCGGAGTCAGGTAACCCATCGTCTGTTCTCCCTGCTTGGGCCTCATCCGGCCTGCCGTGGTGCGCTGTTGGAAAGAGGAAGGGGGAGCGGGTGGGTGGGGGGTATCGTCTGCCTTCTTTATCCGTTCCCCATGACCACGCTTATCATTTTTCCCGTTCGCTTTTCGTGCCAACTGGAGTCGTTTTTCTCCAACGGAAGTCTGGCAACATCACGTAACCCACTCATGCTGTGCTGGAATCTTCTTATACTGAAGGAACACATAAAACTTTCTCTAACGTCCAGTTTAAAACTGCATTGCTTTGCATTATGAAGACTTAGGATAACTGCTTGCTTCTTTAGTACTGTAACGATTTGTATTTTTAATTTCTCTCACCCATTGCCATTAATGCTGTCTTTGCGATTGCCGCTAGCGCCTGGCGACCAACAGTTCAAATCTCATGCATTTTGCTCATCACGCCGCCAAATTGTGTAGTAACAATGTCTGTCAGCTTCACTGGCATTTTTATTGTCGTACTGCAGAAAACAAAGTTCGTATTTCTTGCTTGTTGCACATAAAAGTCTCTTCGTGATGTGAATGAGTTATCTACGTCAGGGGCAGATCGGCAAGACCGAATTTGTGTTAACATCTTTATTTTATATTGCAGCCGTGAAACCCACTTCTACAAATGCGTAACTGTTCGTCGATGCAACTAGGAACGTGGTTTCTCCGAATACTACTCGGACCCTACACTGAAGAAAGAAAGAAAAAGAAATTGACTCTTCCATCTGCTTTCAAGCGAACGTTATACGCCACCCATGTTTTGCATAAATCAGGCCTAATGAGTACGAAGTCACGGGACCAGACGGGCCTTTAAAAACGCCGCCTAGCCAAGGACTCAACGGGCAAATCGGCGGGACCGAATTTGTGTTAACATCTTTACTTTATATTGCAGCCGTGAAACCCACTTCTACAAATGCGTAACTTTTCGTCGATGCAACTAGGAAGTCTGGAGGCTTGATATAACGTGGTTTCTCCGAATACTACTCGGACCCTACACTGAAGAAAGAAAGAAAAAGAAATTGACTCTTCCATCTGGTTTCAAGCGAACGTTATACGCCACCCATGTTTTGCATAAATCAGGCCTAATGAGTACGAAGTCAAGGGACCAGACGAGCCTTTAAAAACGCCGCCTAGCCAAGGACTCAACGGGCAGATCGGCGGGACCGAATTTGTGTTAACATCTTTATTTTATATTGCAGGTTGGTAATCTTGATCTATACATATATGTATATATATGTTTTTTTTTCTCTTTTTTTTTTATGCCAGCCGACTGCCCCCGGTTGTAGTGTATTATTGTTTGCTTATTTTGGGTTGCCTGTTGAATTGTTTTGCTTATTGAATTGCCTTGCATATAATATGTCTGCGAAATTTCTCTTCGCCTAGTTACAGAGTGAAAATATTATTAAGTTATTAATAACGTAATGGATCCTGACGTCTGTGGTATTTGCAAAATTAGGGTCGAAGGTTCTGATTCGGATAACATCCAGTGTACGGGCTGTAAACATTGGTACCATGAAATTGGGTGTTGTGCGCTTGAGCAAAGTGTTTTTTCAATTTACGTCGCTAATGTAGATTTAGAATGGTTCTGTGGAGCATGCAAAAGTGCAGTTAATAATAATCAAGTTACAACCCAATCAATTTTGGAACAACTTCAAAGCCTTAATACTATACTGCTCAAGGTCAGTTCAGATCAAGCTTCAACCACTCAATTACTTAACCACCATTCTGGTCAAATCAAAGTACTAACCGCCAAAGTTGACACCCTCCCAACCAAAGAAATGTATGATAGCTTACAACAGCAAATGACAAAACAAGTTAACCCTACCAGTAGTATTTCAGCTAACCAACTTGACTCGTAGGCTGTCGAAATCCTGGCCAGAACTAGGCGTCAAAATAATATTGTCATTTTTGGGTTAAAAGACAATCCTGCGCCGGATCAGGCTGGGGCGGATGTGTATAACCTATTCAGATTCTTAAACATTGAAGAACCAGAATCGAGAATTAACTGCCGTCGGTTGGGTGAATTTAACGAGGCCCATGATCGTCCTCTTAAGGTGTGCCTACCAAACCAGGAATTAAAAATGCGCCTAATACAGGCTGGTATAACTATTAGACAAACCAAGGAATACAAAAATGTGTACATCTGCCCGGACATGACCCGGTTGCAGCAAAAAAATCATAAAGAAATGCGCCAGGAAGTGGCAGTCTTGAGACGTAAAGGACATTCTGTAGGCATCAGAAACAACAAAATTGTTACATTGCAAACTAAAGAAAGTGAGTTGTTACCCACAGCAAAAAATCCTGTTGTAAATAATTGTCTAAATATTGATTCAGAAAGTGATAGTGAATCTAACCCCACGCAAACCAATTCCTCTTCTTTGAACTCGGTTTTTTCTTTTCCCCTGCCAGATGTTCGATCCCCATCAAGCTCTCTTCCCCCCCCCCCCCCCCCCCGCCGGGAAAACCTTCGCCAACCCGTCACTTGTCCGTTCTCACTCTAACCCAACAAACCCACTGTCCCACCAGAGACGATCTTTCTGTCAGACCAAAACATATCCACAGGCCAAAACCACAGACGCGCACGAATTCCAAATCAAAATAATTTATACAAATGCCAACTCTTTAGGAAACAAGTATGCAGAAACACTGGCGTGCCTTGCAACCCATCAACCGGATTTTCTTACAGTCACTGAGACTTGGTTCTCCCCTGCCGCTTTGACCCCTTCCTATCCAGGGTACACCCTTGCCGCGCGCAATGACAAGAATGGTATTACCCACTACATAGGGGGCACGGCTATTGTTGCTAAAATTGGGTTTGAATATCAAGAATTATCGCTTATTACAGGTTACGAGAGTGCATCGTGCATCTAAACAAAAATTGGAAACAACCTGTACACCATTTGTGTCATTTACAGATCCCCTAATTCGTTACCTGAAAATAACCAAAAATTGTTACTATTACTAGACCCACTCCCCAAACGAAATTTAATCATTGTAGGGGATTTTAACTTTCCCTCTATAGATTGGCTTCGACTCACGGCAGACAGGGAGGGTTCCCCCTTCCTGGAAATAACGCTTTCTTTGAACCTAACGCAACTTGTCCAGCATCCTATGCGCGGAAATAATATTTTGGACCTTGTTTTTGTAACTGAACCGGAAATAATTTCGTCAATAAGCCATGCTGGTAGGCTTGCTAAAAGTGATCATGATATATTGATAATTAAAAGTTCACTTTGTGCTAAATTCTTTGAAAAAAAAGTACTAAGATATAATTTCTCTAATAAAACATTTTTTCTACCCTCTGTAAATCGGCTTGCTGCAAGTGACGCATGGCATCGAGTTAACAACTCAATTAAATCTTTTCTAGACCTATGTAGCTACTATGTAACTCCCTCACCGGTCAATCGGCCAAAATGGATATCACGTGACACCGTCCAATTGTTAAAGAAGCGCAAACGACTATGGAAAAAGTATCGTGTCGGCAACGATCCACAGGTGTTATTGGCCTATGAACATGCTTCACACAAAGCCAAAATTAAAATTAGGTCCGAAAAAGAACTTTTTGAAATCTTCTGCTATAGAAAATCCAAAACAATTTTATCAGTATGTAAAAACTTGCCAAAAAACAAGAGTAGGTATTGGGCCATTAAAAAATAAAAATAGTTAGCTTACTGGCGACTGTCATAGCATGGCAAGTATTTTAAATATCACTTTTCAGGATAACTTTGCACTAAAACCTCAAATTCCTCGCCCACTGCCATTTGTGGCTAAACCCCCGGTTTGCATTCCACCGCTTTTTTTTACAGAGCATTGCATTCTTGAGGCCATTTCAACCTTAACGCCCTCTAAAGCTTCTGGCCCCGATACTATTCCTGCTGAATTTTTAATCAAATACCAGCGTAAACTTTCTTCCATTTTGCCACATTGTTTTAATAGGTTTTTGGATGATGGCTTCGTCCCCCCCCGAGTGGCTACACGCCCACATTACACCTATTTTTAAACAAGGTTTACGTCAAGACCCCAGTAATTATCGCCCCATTAGTGTCACCTCCTTGTTAGGTAAAATCTTTGAATCCATTCTCAGTAAACATATTTTAAAGTTTGTGGAGGAGTGGAAACTCTTAAATTGTTCCCAGCACGGGTTTAGATCCAACTACTCAACAATTACTAATTCACTATCTTTTTACGCCAACATTTGGAATTATCTTGATAAAAACATCCCAGTCGATGTACTCTATTTAGACATTGTAAAAGCTTTCGACCGCGTCCCCCACAATTTATTGATACATAAACTTCAAGCTTACGGTATCCTTGGTCCAATTGCCAACTGGATCTCATTATGGGTAACAAATCGTACTCAAACCGTGGTAGTTGGTGGTATGCACTCCGGCACCGTGCAAGTCTCCAGTGGGATCGTCCAAGGGTCAGTCCTCGGGCCACTTCATTTCCTGTTATACTTTGATGACTTTGGCAACAATATCAACCATGCACTAAATAAATTTCCGGATGATACTAAGTTAGGGGTGGGCCTGGATAAGCCCGACTCTCATACCAAATTTCAACATAGTTTAGACCTATTATATAAGTGGAGTCTATTTGGAAATTGTCTATTCACCCAGACAAATCGGTCATCATGCATTTTGGTCGTCACAACCCCCAATATCAATATCACTGGGGCCCTTCAAACTTAAAATCTGTTACACAGACCATTGATCTAGGTATTATTATCGACAATACTCTTCAACCTTCGGCTCATGTAGCGCGCACAATTGCCAAGGCAAATGCACAAACCTTTCTTATTAACCGCACTATCACCTCTAGGCACCCCCAGGTCTACCTAAAACTCAATAATTCGACCAATACTTGAATATGGGATTGATTTCTGGCACCCGTATTTCAAAAAAGATCTGTCAGCACTTGAAAAGGTTCAAAGGCGTGTCACCAAAAAAATTCTTGGGCTGTATTATTTGGCATACGAACAACGTCTTAAAAAATTAAACATTCCATCCCTGTGGTGGCGATTTAATCGTGGAAGCCCAATTACTCTTTACAAAATCCTTACATTTAACTACGGAGGCCCCGAGCTTAGGAAACACCTTAATTTGCAATCATATTCCGCTACGCGTGGACATCCACTTAAACTTGAGTTTACTTTCCATAAACACGAGTGGGCGCGGCACACATTTTTTTCTCGTTTTATACCAATTTGGAACGCCCTCCCTGCATCTGTGGTGTTGGCCCCCTCCTCATTTCCTTTAAGAACCGACTTGACAGCCATATCTCTAACCACCAACCCAATGTTCTTACATTCTACTTCGACTAGGTTATCCTGGTTGTTTTTGGTTCCCTAAAAATTACCCGTGCACAAAATATTGGTAAGCAATTGTGATGGATGGATACAAATGACGTGTTGCACTATTCATAAATTATGCAGGCATATGATTGCGACAGTTTTCACGTTTGTATGTTGTCCGATTGGAACTGTCAAAATTGCTATTTTGATAAAATGAAAGAAAAGCTGTGGGAAGTTCTTATACCCTATATAGATTTATTTATTTTGGGGCTGTGCCCTTTGTTATTTATTATAACTGTAAATGAATGTATATATATTGTGAATTGACATTAATTTGTTACTACAACCGCCATCATGTAATGCCATTTTAATGGCGCTTTGAAAGTTGAAAGTTGAAAGTTTGAAGTTAAAAGTCATTCTTTACAATCGTTAAGCTAAGCTATCCTATACTTTGTTCGGCTCTGAGCCACACTGAAGCTTCCGAAATAAAAATTCCCTGAAACATCCTACATTACAATCACATGCGTGCCATTTCATTATTATTTGTGCCATTTTATTACTATTTTTTATGCCATTTTTCTTAATACTTGTGCCATTTTACTTCTTCAATAATAACATGAACTTCACATGTAATCAAATCAACCTTACTATTTCAGTAATATTTAGCATTCATTTTCCATTAAAAAAAATTGTACATAACAATGTAAACCTTTTACTTCACAATTCAACATAAACGTTATTCGTAACTCCTTTTAGGCTACCTTTTTGCCCATTTCTCTGTCTGTGTTTCAGTTTTCTCTTTAACATTCTTACTGTCTCATCAATGAGGCTAGCAATCTTGCTAATTGCCATTCAAAACTTCAATTTGTTTCCCATTTACAACTTTGGGCGGGAAATCAAAGTTATTAAGTTGAGCTTTAAAGACCCGTGGAACTTAAAAATAAGGTTTTTCTCATATTTTGCTAAACAGCTCCACAATGTTGAAAGTAAATCCTTATAACTAATTCTCCTCTCGTAAAATTTATGGTAATTTAGACCAAATGAAGAGAGGGACACTTTGCTTCGCATTAATGCTACTTATCATCATTCTTCTTATTACTTCATGTCACATTACGTCCGCTTTACTTGTTAGTGTTTCCATACTCATTTCACAATTAAAATCATGCTTATTTGTAACATTAAAACTTCGTATTTAAGTCTCCATTTATACTTTCATAAAAGAAACTTGACCCCTGCTTAAAAACACTTACAATTCACCATCACCTGGTACTAAATCGGTACCAAACTCTTCATTTGTTACATTTACATCTTTTTCAGCTTGTCGTCTATTATTTACCTTTCTTTTCTGTCTCAACAATTTAAGTAAATTAACGAATGGCTGTGCGTGCTTCACATAACAAATAGCTGCTACAACAATTATTAGTATTATTACTATTCCAAAACCATACCATACGTAGTAAATTAAATTCATTCTTTGTTTCGCTGTCATTTCTTTTTCTGCTTGTGTTAACTGCTGTTTTACATTCATTAATGTTTCCCCATCTAAGTGCAAATTCGGCAATCTATCTGTTAAATTTACATCCAAATCAGTATCGTTCCATAGCTTTGGAAAATTACTTAGAAACATAGTATCTACAATATTCCAAATCCCTTCTAATGGTGGTATGAACAAACTTTCACCTTTTACATTAATACTTGATTTTCCTCTCAAAAATGGTACTAACTTGTACTCAATGCCTTCTAAAATGCAATTCTTGTTTACTTTAATTGTGCTTAACCCTTTAAAATTAAGCATTTTACCTTCGTTTCTGTTGTTCTGTCATCTTTACATATTAACTGCATTTGAATTTGCTTAAATGTACGGTAAATCCATTCATCATCCCTTATAAGCAAAAAGAATGTTTGTGGGCTTTTTAACATTTTCTGCTTACATAGTGTTTTTACCTGTTGTATATCTCCATTAAACATAGCTTTTTCGCATGCTGCGTGTGATGATTTTCTTATGACTTCTGTTGTATCACATGTTTCTTTGTTATCTGTCAAGCATTTTACAATTGTATCCATTGTCAATAAAACATAATGTTGTGTTTCCTTTGAATTCCCACATAACTATACTTATTATCATACTGCATTGCAATGTCCGAGTTAGTCTGAAATACAGGGAAAGTAGCCACTCGAAAAAATCGGAAAAGACCTTGCGAAGAAACCAACAGAATTTTAGCAAAAATTCTCAGTTTCCCAGTTGACAAAACCGTGCTGTCAGTTTCAATAGAACAATAAAAATGATGCACCTCGCTTTGTTCTACACCGTACAACAAGCGATAGTTCCCTGGTAGTAAGCCTGAAATCTCAACTAGATTTCGCTGTAACAAGACAGGATTTACAAAATATGTAGATAATCGGTGCACTGCCAACATTTGTAGTGCGCTGTCAAAAGATTGGAGTTCGTCATGCATATGCAGAGCTGTATTCTCCAAAAGCCTTGTAGCCATCGACAACCATAACAGTATGTCATAAGTGCGCATTCTCATATCAAAGTCTCTTAGATTCGTGTGACCACTTCTCCAGTACCTCAGTCTGTTACTAATCCATTTAATGCATTTTGGTGTCTGTGTTGGGGGGGGGGGCAGTTTCCCTCTTGTGACTTGTACCTTCTTACTTAATTTTGGTCTTACTTCTTTAATGTGATCCTCAGTTACTGTTCTACTTGTTGAATGTGTTGCAATCTTTAAAGTCGTCAATTTATCTTGTGCTTCAGTTATTAGCCTCTGAATGTATTCTAATTCATGTGTAGTTAAGTTTCCATAAAATGTTCCTTTAGACAATTTCTCTTATAAGCCCTTTAAAGCCTGTATTAAATAATGAATTCCCCTGTCTAACTGTTTTGTTTCAAAATCGATAGCAATTACCCATAATCCATTTTCCAAATATTTTTCCATCACTGGTGCAAAAACCACTCCTACATTTAAGTCATGTTTCTCTGAGTCATTGTCTGTGCCCGTACTGAAAAACAAATCCACCTGTGCGTGAGTAATTAGTCCGAAAATAAAGATCACTGTGATCACTTGATTCATCATTGTACTGTCTGTCCCTGTACTTTGGTTCAATTCAACACGTGTTTTTCAGCTACCTGCAGCACAGTGTAAACCTTCTCCCCTGTCACAATGGCGTGTTTAAATTACTTGTTCCTGCCTGTCCCTGATTCTCTTGTGGAACTACGAGATCAAATTTTTTCCCTTCTCTCTGCAAGTACAGAATGAAAACTCGAATTGAAGCCTTGCAGAGTGAGAAGCAAACAAAACTATCAAATTAACTTTGATCAAACTCAAACGAATTAAAGTTGCTTGCTTTCTAAGCTCAAACCTATGTCAATACATCTCCGGAATTATTCTCTAGTCTCTCCTTAAAACTTACTTCTTTATTCAAAATTTAAAAAAATGAGAAAGAAAGAAACTTTGAAAGTTCTAGCTTCATTACAGTTAGATTTATCATCTTGCTTCCTTCAGAATCTTGATTTTTCAACATTCATTCCATTTTCCAAAATATTTTGAGCTCAATTTTGATTCAATGTTCGTTTAGGTACCCATTCATACACATTCATGCAATAAACCAAGATTCTGAAGTCCATTGAGGGGGGGACTAAAAAATTAAACTCTTTCAACTTGAATATCAAATCTTAGCAGTCTCAAATACTTTAAAAAAATTATCTGTGGTTAAAATTGTTCCTTTCTTTTTCTCTTTCTTTACTTAAGGGTTGAATTTTCTTCGACCTCGCTTCCTCCACTCAGTGTTTATGTGACTTATAGCAAAAAAAATAAAAATAAAGCGATTCATTCATACCAAGCAAAAATAAAATAAGTGTTAGAAAATCATAATACAATAACTATCAGAAAATCAATGTGTAGTGTTTTCAGTGTCATTTTGTACTGTTATGTGTCTGTCTGAGGCAAAACCTTTCTTGATCTTTTCTTCTTAAATGTGCTTCGGCAATACCCAGGGGTGGCTTTCTACATCACCTTTTGATCTAGTTTGATAACCATGTGTAGGTTCTGGTGGGGGTGGGGTACGGCAACAATGGCTGGGGGTAGTTCCGGAGCTATCCCTTGACCTGCCTGTCCCAATTCTCTTCTTGCGGGTGCTGTAGACGTACTGGGGGTGGGGTTTACGATACTTCCACTTCCACCCGCTGTTCCTACATTTACAATTGGTGGTGTTGCTGCTGTGGTTGGTACCGTTGCTGTAGGCTGAATCTGTCTTTGCCCCTGATTAAAAGGTAAAACAAAACCTTGTAAATCGTCTATCCATGTAGTTTCATCTTGTGCTGTTTCTTCATTTTTCTCATTTTCTTTCTTTTCTTCTGCTGTCATCCCTATTCCAAATTGGTTCTCCCTGCATTTCTTTGCAGTAATCATCCAATAGTCTCACATACGCTCTGCTTAGCCCATCTGCATTGATGTTCATCTTGCCTGGTTTGTGTATGATTGTTAGGTTGTAATCTTGAATCTTTAGCGCCCATCTTGCTAATCTTCCATTCAACTGTTTTATTGAAGATAGCCATTGCAGTGACGAATGATCTGTGTATACCGTTACTTTTCTTCCCCAAATATAAGGTCTAAATTGATCTAATGAATAGATGAGGCCGAGGAGCTCTAATTCTGTGACGCTGTATTTTTCCTACTGAGCTGTCGTCTGCCGAGATGCATAACACACTGGGTGCTCACGCCCTTCATCCACCTGAGCGAGCACACAACCAAGACCTTTCAAACTAGCATCAACTTGAATTATCCAGTCTTTTGTCATGTCTGGTGCTCTTAATACTGGCGCTGTTGTTAATTTCTCCTTCAGCTCTTGAAATGATTTCTCTGCGTCACTTGTCCATACAAATTTTGTATCCTGTTTGGTTAATTCAAATAATGGGCGCGCGTTTTTGGCATAATCCTTTATCAGTCTTCTGTAATATCCCGAGATACCTAGATAAGCCTTTATCTCTTTAGCATTCTTTGGTCTTGGGAAGTCTTGTACAGCTTTTATTTTCTGGGGGTTTGGTCTCGATCCATTTTGATCAACAATGTAGCCCAAAAATGCAATTTCTGTCTTGAAAAGTTCACATTTCCTGTATGCCAATTTCAGTCCGTGCTCCCTTATCCTTGAAAACACCTGTTTAATACTTTGAAATGCTTCGAAATCGAATTTGACCAGATTATAATATCGTCCATATAAAGTAATGAATTGTCGACACCTTCCAACATTGATGACAAAGCTCTTGAAAATGTGAATGGTGCGTTTATCAATCCTTGTGGTAGACGTATGTACTCAAATCTTTGAGTTGCTGCTGAGAATCCAGTTTTAGCAATCAAATCTTTGTGCATAGGTACACAATAGTAGCCATCTTATAAATCTAATTTTGAAAAATACTTGGTGCCATGTAGTTGATCTAAAATGTCTGCTATTCGAGGGATGGGAAAATATTCTGGGCGAGTAATCTTGTTTAGCCACCAGAAGTCGTTTACTACTCGGTACTTGCCCGGTTCTTTCTTTGGAACAATCATTACTGGACTCGACCATGCACTTCTTGAAGGTCTTATAACTCCCTTTTTCAACAATTCATTCATTTTATCATCTAAGATAGGTCTCATTGCATATGGAATATGGTATGGTGGCCGATAAACTGGTTTTTCGTTTCCTGTGTTGATCTCATGTCTGATTTCTCCTAAGTACTCCCCAATTTCTTCATCTGATGAGAAAATATCTCTGTGATGAATGATCATTTCTTGCATTCTTTCTCTTTCTGTTGTTGACAACTGCGTCAATGGAAAAGCATTTATTAGGGTTTCTCTGTCCTCCTTTGAATATTTTGCTTGTTTTGATCCTATTTTCTTTACTTTTTCTTTTCTGTTTGACCAATCCTCATATTCAATACTTCTTCCTGTATCTGCAGTTTCATATACTCCTACTGTTGTATTCTTTGACAAGTACTGGTTATGCATTGGCGTTTCTTTTTCGCATTGGTACGTCTGCCTTCATTTTACTTTAACTAGTGCATTCCCAATCTTGATGTCTGCTGGTACCTTCACATTCTCAATCGGTTCAACAACTCCTACTGAACCTTTCCTAATTCTGTTTAAAAGTTTGCACCTACAAATCATTTCTGTGCTTCCTGGAACAACCAAATCCTCAGCCAATTTGACTGGTATATTCTCATGTATGGTAGCTGCCTTTAATCTTGCTCGTTGTCTGTCTCTGTATGTTAACTTGCCTCTTTGCGGTTCATGTTGGTCATCGGTCCCAGCTGCTTGTGGCCACTCTACACTCTCATGGTATAAAAAGAGAGGAATCTTTCCTATTTTGTGAGGTTGCTGTGTTGTATCTTTTAGTGTTACTGTATTATTTTCTGCCGAAATACTCATCATGAAATAGAAAAAATCTTTTCCTAGCAAAAATGGAACATCTCCAGTTACAATTTTGTCCACAACTAAACAATTCACCCTTTTTGTTACTCCTCCTATTGTTATTGGTACCAAATATCCATCATGCAGATGTAAACTTGTGCCTGTAATTCCAGCAGTCGTTGGCCATGTCCCCATGTATGTTTCTGGTCTTTCATGTTCATCTAAGAATCTGTCCCATAAATCCTTTCCTACTAACGTAATATCGCTTCCAGTATCTAAATGTGCTGTTGCTTTTGCTCCATCTACTTTTATTCCGATGTAGGGACGAGCATGTCTGGCGTATGAAGTTTTGTTTAGGTGTGGTACGTGAGATATTTCTTCCCTAGTTTTTTCTGTTAGCTTCTCTGGCTTTGTCTTGGCCCTTAATTTCTCATTTTCTTCAATTAACTGTATTATTACATCTAGAGCACGCTGTTCATTCTTTTGTTGTATTAATCTTTCCAAGGCTGATCCCGTTTCCACCTTTTTCTTGTCTTGCTGCATTGGTGGCGGGCTAACTAGTTTTTTGGCTGCTCATTATTTCGCATTTCTGAAAAAATAAATCTCCTGCATTCTCGTACGTGATGCCCAGGCGACAAACAAAGTTGACATGGTTCTTCTTGCTCTCTGTTTCTGTTCGACTCGAATCTTGGTGCATTTGAATTTACTGTAGGACTTCTCGCGTAAGCCGGATTAGAGCCCCGAAACGTGCGTTCACGAAACCAACAAATAGCTTCATGATGTCCGGATTTGGAACAAATGCCACAAGGCAGTTCCTGATTAGGCCTAGTTGAAGACCTTTTTCTCCTACAATGTCTGGCTACATGCCCCACTAAGCCACATTCAAAGCATTCTCGTCTCTCTGTAGTTGCTTGTCTTCTTTCTGAAAAAGTGTTATTCTGAAAAAATAACAGTAGTTGTTTCTCCCTTGTGTATCCCTGTACCTACACTGTCTTGTGTGGTGATTATTATTTCCGCAAATTGAACAATATACATTTGAAATTGTATTCTGTGTTCTCCCCTGTGAACAATTCCTACTCCTGTATCTGTCATTTGAACTTTTATTCATATTCTGCTGATTATTTTCATGTGACCCATTTTTTCTGTTTCTTTGTTCACTGTTCAGCCTGTTTACTCTGTCATCTACTTTGTTTATTTCTGACTTTAATTGTTCCCCTAATTCCTTTATTTGGTTGCTTATGGGGTCTATTCCTGTATTTGTAACATTTATTTTCACATTTTGACTTGTACTGTTTGTTTGCCCACTTGTCTGCCCATTTGAAACTACGTCTGAACTTCCTTTAAGCTTTAGCAATTGCCTATTCTGTTCTGCCAAAAGTGCATATTCTTTAGCTTCTGTCATTGATTTAGCATTTTCCCCCAATACTTCTTGTCTTAATGGTTTTTCTAATCCCAAAACAAAGTGCATTGTGCATTGTGCTAAGGCAGTATCTTTAAGTGCTTGGTTAATGTGTGTTGCATGTGCGACGCTTGGATCTACAAAAGTTACTGTGTCTAGGCATAATTCCTCTAATTTAGTGGCATAGGCCATTACATCATCATCTTGTTGTTGATTGTAGTTACGGTACCTTTCAAGTTTATTTGTCATTGGTTCCACTGCAAAACGTTTTACTAGTTCAGCACTAATGTCATCTTAGTTAAGTTTTTTACTGTTTCATCTTTCCACAAAAATTCAGCTGCGGCCCCAGTGGCCTTAATTTTAAGGATACCTACAACCTGATCATCATTCCATTTTCCCATTGTCTTAATTTGAGTTACTATTGCAATCCAATGCTTAATGTCTCCTTTCCCATCGAAATTTGGAACCAATCCTGCTAATGCCCCTGCATTTGTTTGTGCTGGCACAATTTTAGCCATTAAATCCTTAAATTGTTGGTCAGAAAACTGTGTAGCCATCATTTTGACACTTAATTGTACCTCAAATTAAAAAAAAATATCGTTCAATCTGCGTCACAATCCTTCACAAGCACAAAAAAAAATTGCTTCACAATTGCTTTGAAAAAAATTACCAAATACACTGCTTCTTAAAAATTCACAAACACTTTCGATACCAAAAAAAAAATTACACCTTTAAAATTATCAAACGTGCTTCATAAAAAACCATCAATAACGTAGTATCAACTCAAAATCTACCAACAATGTTTAAAAATGATTCACAAACTCTTATTTCTTACTTCAAAAATTCGTACTCACAAAATTCGCATTTGGCACAAAAAATGTTTACTTCGATTGGCTTTAAAATTAACTTCTGGCACTTAAAATCATAATTTACTTCAATAAGGAATTATTTCCATTACTTATTTTGTTCGTACCTGGCACTTGCTTCATTTGGCCCAAATTCACAAATTTTTGGCACAACCCCTAACTAAAATGCATCCTATCATAATCATAAATTTTGACTTATTTTGCACAGTATGTGTAATTACTACTACACCACAAACCCACTTGAAAAAACTTTTGCTCCGTCAAAAGAATTAATAAAAAAAAAATGATTTATTCCAAAAGCAGTTCGAAACCACTATCTGACACCAATGTGAGGTGTCCCTTTTTGGGGGCTAATGTTAGGGCTTATGTGGGTGCCCTTTTAATTTTATGCCTCGTTAATTATCAGTTTTAAAGATCGAGCTGGGTTGACATTGCGAGCGTTACCGGACGTATTGGATAAAAAAAGAAAAGCACATTCTTATTAAAAAGCTTAATAATTAAACCGATAATCAAATCACTTATTTTTGTCAGGATGGTTGATTAATTATCTATTAATCATTCAGGCCAACCCGTCTCGTCCTTAAATTTACTTGTTAATGTAAGATTCTAAAACTGTATTATCTGTGCAAAATAACGAAACCATGTGGCAAACTCTAAACATGAAAAACCAACAATTTATTAAAAATAAGAAAACAATAATTCAACGGTAATTGTACAAACAATATAAATTTACGAATGGCATAAATTTATTTTAAAGGAAACGTCGTCCATCTTCACAACTTATCAACCAAAATTTCTCCATATTAAAATTCCAAGCGAACATAAAAAATACCAAAAAAATCAATACTCTTTGCTTGTTTTTCAAGCCCTGAATTTCGTCCTATAAAGTTGTTACTGTTTCCTCCAATTTATCCAGGCATCCCCAGTCTTCAACACTCTTGAGTGTGTGTAATCAATTTTATTCCACAATGTTTGTCAACTCCTAAAATTACTGTGTGCAAGCTAAGCTAAACATCCTAGCTAATAAAATTAATGAGCCACATCATTTCTGATTAAGTCCAATATAAAATAAAATTCTTATTAAAATTCCCTATTTCATTTTAAGTTCTCCTAGCCAATACTCACTCAAACATGTTGCTTGGTCTGTCGTCTTTAGTTGTCGCGTTAACTGTTCATCTTGTTGTCTGTGGTAAAGTTCATTTGTTGCCGGCTAGGGCATCTTGCACTCTCGTAAAAAGGTTGGGCAGGTGTCTACCGTGTTCTTGTCATTACTGGCAGTCGGGGAGAGAGAGCGAATCGCCACTCGCTTGGCATTATATATTTTGCATTCGAAAAGCTAATCTGATTAAACCAATTTAATTAAATTAAATAAAACCGCTCATAATAAATTATTTAAAGGTCTGACCACTTTTTAAATTCAATATAATTATGTTTTAAATTAACTGCCGTAATTAAGAAGGATAAATCTAAAAATTAATTACGAAAATCGTATTCTCATTGACTGGCCTTGAAGATGTTGTTAAACTGTGTTTCCCCAATTATTATTAAAATAACGTAGTGGCTCACCAATTATCTAATATTGCTCTAATAATGCCATATAAACTATAATGGCTTAAAGCTGGTTGTCTAAAACAAAAACCATAAATGCAATATATAAATCGTGCATAAGTTTTAGTTTCAGTTTCGGATTCTTGGCCTTTACACAAACCTGGCTATGATCTCAGACATTGATTAACACCCACAAGCCAGATATAGCCATATTCCATATCCGACCAAGTCAAGAATTCTCACTGGATGAACAACCAGGACCGGTGATTAAACCTCGTAGAGGCTTAGTGCTTAAGAATAATGCTTATTGTGGCCATCAGGGACGATGCTGGGGGGGGGGGGGGCGCCCGCCGCGCGGAAATTTTGCCCCTCCCCCGGCCCCCCCCCCCCACCACTATCAGATCGCAATCAAACGTATAAACGAAGAAACTTCTGGTTACTTAAGAAAACTATGTTAGTTTCTTTCACAACGACAGGAAGGACTTGACGTCACATCAATGGAGCCTAGAAGAATTGTTACTGTGAGAATTGAAAAATCATCTTTTTTCAGCTGAATTTAAATCTATTCCAAAAAAATGGTGTAGAAAACAGTTAAGAACTTTGGGTGTGAGAATTTTGCAATATTGTTATTTTTACTTTTATTCTGTTTTTTTGGGGGGGAACCGCAAAAGTAGAATTTTCTGGTCCCCCCCCCCCCAGCTAAAATTGCGGCCCTACTGCTGCCTCCCCAGTAAATTGATTCTAGCGTCGACCCTGGTGGCCATCCCCCCCCCCCCACCTCCTCCAGTCCCATAAATAAAGTTTTTCTTTTTTTAAACAATATTTTTTGTAAAAACAGTAAAAGTAAAAAAAAATGTATTTAAAATTATCTTTATTAATAAAATCGAGTTGTCGCGTAAGATGGACGGCAACGAGACGGCCACAAGACGGCCGCCACAAGACGGCCGCAAGTAATTGATAGAGCACATATCCGTTTTCATTGTCGGTCGCTCGCCCTTTTTCTTTGCTACCGTGGGAAGAATGAGCCCGCTCGCCCTCTTACTGATTGTTGAAGCTTCGTTTGTTAATCGAGTTGTCGCGTAGGATGGACGGCAACGAGACGGCCACAAGACGGCCGCGACAAGACGGCCGCAAGTAATTGATAGAGCACAAAGCCGTTTTCATTGTCGGTCGCTCGCCCTTTTTCTTTGCTACCGTGGCAAGAATGAGCCCGCTCGCCCTCTTACTGATTGTTGAAGCTTCGTTTCTTTAATCCTCCCTTACAATGTCTCCAATGCCTATTTACTTATTTCAGGTGTACAAAGGCGTAATTATTTATTTCCGGTATACTAAGGCGTATTTATTATTTCACATGCACAAAGGCGTATTTATTTATTTCACATCTACAAACGCGTATTCCAACCATTTTTGCAGGAAAGAATCATATGTAATGTAAGTGTATGGACTCCGGAACAAGGGATACGCTGAATGAGGGAGTGAAGCAAACGAAAAACACCGTTTGCTAGACAGGGTACGCAAAAACACATAGACGGCATACACGCATTCCGTAAAACACATGAGGAAGGAAATCGTTCCAGCGTTTTTAACGGTGCATCAAACACCACCCGTGCGTAGCACTGGCTTCTGCTAGTACCTTATTTTATTACTCTGTGACCGAGAGTCTCCCGTAAGGCCTGTGGCCCGGTGCAGCACCCAAAGCAACCCCCTTAATCCGGCCCTGTGAACAACTGGCATGGCCAGATTCGCTCGCTCAGCCTTTAACTAAGTATGACTGCAATAACGAGCAATAATTTTCTGCCTGAAAGGCCGTAATGCGATCAAAAACGTATCAGTACGTCTAAAGAAAATTGGCAAATTCGTGTTTGTAATTATAGTATTTTTATTTTTTACAAATGCAAGTATCGCTTGTTATTCATTTAAACTAGTAGCATTAATCAGAAGACTGAAGTGAATATAATTTGCTGGTTTAATAACCCTTATGGAAAGTCCAGATCTGGACCAGATCTGGTTATATCAAAAATTGGCCCACATATGGCCATATCTGGCTAAACCTAAAATTGGCCCAGATCCAGTTATTGGCCCAGTTCTGGCTGGAACTAGCACAATCCTTTCAGAACTTTCCATACCTGGGGATGACCAAATCTCTTCAGTTCTGAAAATTTTAAAAAGTCCAAAAGTGCGCAAACAATTACTTCTTAGTGAATAGGCTAGTATTCCTTTTACGATGCATGAGCCGATATTTTTACCTCTCATAACAACAGGTATTAGCGAATATTTATCCCTAAAATGTTGTGTCTGTCTGTTGGCGCACTTTTTTTTTATTATGGCAACTCATTTTATTAGAAACTTGTGTTGTCCTAGATCATTATCACTAGGCTACTTTTTTTTTAAATTAGCATGCGATGTTTTAAAAATGTACTTTTTAATTTGGCAATTAAAAGGTTTGGTTTCGCAACCAATGGTGATCGAGTAAAGGAAAATATTAATCCATACCAATGCACAGTATGCTAATTTTAATTTAGTCACTTTGTGTCAAACAGAAAGTTTGTCGAGCTTACAACTATACCAGTGACTTAGTTTATTTTTGCAATGAAAATGTAACGTATCAGATTTGGGGTAGGTGGCAAATAATGTTCTAAGACTGCCATCAGTTAATAAAAAGGGAAACAGTGGCAATATTACTTGCTAGGTCTATAATATGTATGAAGCAATGTAGCCTTGCTGTTTCATGTGTTTCATGTGCACAAGATCTCTGGTTGAGGTCAGACGTCAGCAACCCTGGCTTTTTCGGGAAGGGTCCCTTGATACGTCGTGTTCATGTCAATTGTGGCACATAAAACATGCAGGAATTGCAAATTGCAATTACCTAGCAAAATTATCCCTCATCACACCTTCTAGCGCCATGGTTTCAGCTGGGGTAGCGATGCCCGTGTTGCTCTTGGATTGGCATCGTCTACTTTCATCCCAAACTAGGAACCGAACATTTGTGATTACATCAACGCAATCACAACGATAGCAGAAAACAGCAAAAAAAATTGCACCGAACATTTGTGATTACACCAACGCAATCACAACGATATCAGAAAGCAGCAAAATTGCAACTAACATTTGCGATTGCACCAACGCAATCACAACGATAGCAGAAAGCAGCAAAATTGCACCGAACATTTGTGATTTTACATCGCAATCACAACTATATCAGAAAGCACCAAAATTGCAACGGACATTTGTGATTTTACATCGCAATCACAACTATATCAGAAAGCACCAAAATTGCAACGGACATTTGTGATGACACCAACGCAATCACAACAATAGCAGAAAGCAGCAAAATTGTACAGAACATTTGTGGTTACACCAAAATAATCACGAAAAATTGCAGCAAAATCTTACTTAAAATGGATAAGCTACGACTGCGTTAAGAAGGATCATTGAACCAAAAGTTGAGATTTCAATGAAAATATGTGAAACACACTGGATAATCAGTATGGCAGAATCAAGCAATGAGCACTGAAAGACAATATGGGAACAATTACGCTTCAAAGAAATTTCAGAACTATTAAAAGCGAAACTATGAACAATACAGTTCTGAGAACATTTAAAAAATGCAATGAATTTTTTTTAAACATTTTGAATTGGTGGAACTATAACTTCCAAACACGTTGCAACACTCCTAGTTTAGTGTGGCCTCCTAATAAACAATGGCCTGAAATGAAGGAGGATAGATATCATGTACGCAAACAAATATACGAGCTTGTGTGAGCCGACACAGTATGAAATATAAAAAGGTGAAATCATAAATATCGCTTTGTGGTTATATAGATTTTGTTTTGGTTTTGTTGTTGCATAAAAAGTTGACCAACTTAGTGTGCATGAAATGAAATGCTTTGATTTATGATTATGTGATCATGAATATGAATATATGAATATGAATTTATGATTATGAATATGAACATGAAAATGAGATGCATTGAGTATGAAAATGAATATGAATATGACTGTGAATTGCATTGTTGACATGAAAATTGAATTTACTATGGAAATGTGTTATTGGAAACAATTGATTCCGATAAAACATGATGGAAAGGGTCAATGATCTGTAATGTATACAGAGTAAGTATAAAATAAGACTCACTGCACTCAGAATCAGATCCCCTGTCCGAAATCAGAGTCAAATTAATTCACTAGATCAGGAAAAGAATAAAATTAGTCAAAGACAATGTTATGGAAATGAGTGCATAAATTAATAAATTATGATGTTAAGTTATTAACAAAGTCATATTTAAGGCAGTTATTAATTATTGACATTTAAAGCATATGGAATGATTTAATAGATGGAAATAATTGTTGGCATAAATACAGCTAAATATTAACCCATAACCGCCTGAAAAAACTTTAAGACCCTTTTTTTTAAAGTGGTACTTGGGTCGGTTCTCGGATTCGAACCGGCATTCTCTTGGTTTGGAGCCGACGACGCTGACCACTGGGCTGTGACTGCCCGCTTTGCTCAGGGTTCCCGGGGACCCCTCACAAAGCTCGCGCGGGGACTTAGTTTTTCGCTGTTATACGTTGAAGGCGTACGTTCGTATTAAGGCGGTTATGGGTTAGCTGAGGGTTGAGAAAATACTTGATTGCAACTATTAAAAGCATAAATAAACGTGGAGTGAAAGAAAGTATTGCAATCCTTAAATAAAGAAGCTTTGAAAGCATTCAGGTAATTGGTTGACATACGCTAAATTATCAGAAGTATTGACACATAAGAAAAATTCATAAGAAGCAGCAGTTTAACTGGAGTTTGCAGTATCGGCATTCTGTCAGTCAAATTATTAGAACGAACAATTATCTTGTCTAAACGGGAAGAGTTCTAGAGAACTCGAGACATATTTGGGTGGTTGTATTTCGAAACACGAATTCGGGGAATTAGAGCAGAGCAAAAGACACGAAAAGAGAATAGGCGTTCTCTCTTGTGCGGCATCTTCGAGCGAGTAAGGTTCTCCTTCCGTTGGTCCGATCAGCTCTCTGCAAGACGCGAGCCTGACTTGTAGCAGATGAGTATAATCGAAGTGTTATTGATTGCTTATTATTAAGCAAGCAGGAATCAGAGTGATCATTATTTAGTACAATCGAAATTGATTTAAATAACGTTTGGACATTAATTTAAATAACATAGGTGTCAAGTGAGTTGAGGTTAGAGTGAGGGCACTCTAGGTTTAGGTGTCAACCTTTATCGGTGTTTAATTTAAAATACTCAACAAGTAGTTGGTTGTGTGATTTAGTGCAGACCTTTATAACTATTTGTTGTAGTGGTTTATTCTAAACAGTAAAAAAGGAGGTTAGCAGTCCATGGTTGTTGTGTGATTTATTATACATTTATTAACACAGTGTAAAAAAATACATCCTGACATATTATGGCTTTTATTGCAGTAATGCTGGAATATAAAACCGTAACAATAAGTAGAAATAGGAACGTGCATCAGGGCAATCTTACTCGTTCTTGGGGTTTTTCCCTTGAATTAATACCATCAGAAAATCATAGTTAAGGTGTTTTTCCAAGAAAACAAGCAGACTAGAAATCTGGCGGGTGGTTTTGTCAAGACACACATTCAAATTTCTCCTTATACAGGGTATAAATTATTGTTAAGGGAATATTCGTTAACCCATGAGGGGCTAAGAGCGAATAGTTCGTAAGCAAGGACGCTGTAAATATATGGCATTTGGATTAATCCTTTAATTTATACCGATAAATCCGTAACCGGTATCGGTATGTACCGATACTCTATCAATCACCAATCTTGTTTCCTTTAAATCTACTTGTATTATACAACGTTCATTTGGCTATTAAATTAATAAAATAACTTATTTAGGAACTTATTTAGGAACGAGATTTAGGAACTTCGAGATTTTGGCTTTAGAGATGTTTGATTCGAGATTTTGGATTTCCAGAATTTGGTTTTCGAGATTGTGTCTAGGACTCGTTAAGGCATCGAAACAACAGCACTTGTTGCTGGGCATGAAATATTTGAAGGATGATCATGATATCAACGAGGGCCGATAAAGAATGATGGTGCTCGGTGTTGTTGCTAGATAAACCAAGGGCTAGAAGGACGACAGCCAGTGAGTGGAGGAATGGTCGATGTGGAATGATGGCATGCCCGCTGTGATTCCTGGCACAGGGCGACAGTCTTGAAGAGCTGTCAAAGACAGGCAACTGCTTCGAATGGAGAGTAGCAAAAGAAAGCATTCTGAAAAAGCTGGTACCGAACAAGTTGCAATCAACGGTGGTCTGGCAGGGCTGCAACTGACGTACAACATGGGACGATGATATTGAAGAGCATCAGATGGCAGACAGCGAAGGACAGCAGTCTGGAGAGCCACGTAAATTATACTGCAAATTCCAGGCGGTGAGGAGGTGCTCTGGGAGAACTTCCAATGACAAGCACTGAGGTATGACAGTCTTGAGGAGCCTCCAACGATCAGCAGCAGGAAGTGGCAAGTGATGGTTGGCAAATGAATGCAGGGGCAGGGGCAGGGTATAAGTACTGGCAGTCGACGAAGAACAGACGGCAGCAAAGGCTGAAGGACAGCAGGGCTGCAATGGGGGGGTTCACAAAGGACTTCACATCGGGAGGCTGTAAGCGTGGACAGTGAAGGGCAAAAAAAAAGTGTGGGCAGTGAAGGACAGCAAGCTTCGAATAGCAAGTGGTGGAGGAGATGGTAGTGGAGACATTAGTGAAGGGTTGACGACAGCCACTGGGTTGACAAAGGGCGAGTGTGCGAAGGCAAGGCGATCTTGTGTGAAGGCTCCTTCTCAGTTTCCTGAGACTTGCCATGGAATTTGGTGACTTAACCGTGGGCGAAGGATCTTGATCGAAAGCAAAGCCTGGGTGAAGGCGGGGAGGTCAGCAGGCTGCAAAAGGTCGCCAGTGAAGGACTTCAGGCAGTGGGGGACAGCAGGCTGGAGATGATGATCGGGAGAGAGCTGCAAACAGCAGTTGGCGTGCAAGCGGCAGTACGCGAGGGATAGCAGCCAGCAAAGGACGAATGTCAACAAAGCAGCAAATAATAGCCAGCAAAGAATAACAGGCTCCAAAGGACGAAGGTTAGTACCTACAAACGACAGGCTGTGAGGGACAGCAGGCTGGAAGCGATGGTCGGCATACAGCTGTAAATGGCAGTCAGTGAGGGACAGCAGGCAGCAAAGGACGAATGTCAACAGAGCTGCAAATGGTAGCCAGATGAAGATTGGAACCTGCAGACAACAGACGGCGAGGGACAGCAGGCTGGAAACGATGATCGGCAGACAGCTGCAAATGGCAGTCAGCGAGGGACAGCAGGCAGCAAAGGATGAATGTCAACAGAGTTGCAGATTGAAGTCATGAAGGACAACAGGCAGCAAACGACGAACGCAGGAAGCTGCAAACGGTAGTTAGCGAGGGGCAACAAGCACTGAAGGACAAGGAGTCATAACTTCTTTAGATGGAGCACGTTGTGTAGAAGGATGATTCCAACAACAGATTAAGCCTAGGCTGGGAAGCTTCGTATGTGAAGTAACACAAAATACAGTTCAGTGTCTTTTAAAGGACCGAAACGAGTTTAAAAACTAGTTCGGATCGAGTTACGTGATGCTGGTGGACGATGAAGGTCAGAATGCAGCAGCAAACATCCGGTAGATTGGTCGGCAGAAGAGAAACGAGCGCGCCGAAGGGTTGAAAAGAGCACTGGGTGATGAAAGTCGAGAACGATGATTCATGCGGAGTCAGGCTTTCATATTTTCTTGAACGAGAAGTGAAGGTGCCGAAGGTGGTAGAGACAGACTGTCTCACAACAACGTTCGGGTCAACAGGAGGCAGACTTATGTGAAGGGGTAGTAACTTGCAAAGGCGAGGCAGTCTTGGCTGAATGGTCTTTCGGAGTTCCTTGGGTCTTGCCATGGAACAGGTTGCTTGACCTAAGGGGTCTTGAGCAATGATGCATGACTGAAAGCAGAAACTTGGATGAAGGCAGGGAGAGAAAATGGAGGCACAGTCATAATGACTGCGCTTTAGGGAGAAAATGTGAAGAGTCAGCCATCTTGGGTGAAGGCTCAATTGGGGTTCCCTTGGATCTTACCATGACGCTGTGGGCATGTCGACGGCGAGTCCTCACCAAAAAGACGATGGTAATTTATATTTCCGAACAGCATATAAAAAATATATTCCCTAGCCTAGCGGGAAATATTTCCTAGAGGAAAATTACATTTCCTTGAGAAAACAAAATTGTATTTCCTACAGAGAAAATTATATGTATTGTAGAAAAAATTATTTATCCTGGAGAAAAAAATTACATGTCGTAAAGAACTTTATGTCCTCTGGGTAAAAGAAACTTTACATGTACATTTTAAAAGATAAGCACAATTATAAAATTACAATTTATAAAATTCTACAAAATAGGGTTGCATGCATCGACCATGACATCCAGAATAAATCTCAGTGCAACTCCAATATACGGTGCCATCTTTCCTTTAGAGTGCCGTTGAAAACAGGCTCGTTATTACCTATGTGGCTATGGAACGAACTCTGCCATCCCAACATCATTCCATCCAACAAAACTGCTAGAAAGGAACCAAGTACATATTATGTGGATGGCTCCCTTCCTAGTGCACTAACTACAGGGTTAGTCACCTAAGAAAAGGGGACTGTCGCATATGTTTGTACTGTTTTCGGCTGCCTAAAAAAAACTGTGCCATATCGTTATTTTATTTCAAAACTATTACTCTGATTGTTTTGAATTCAAGACACGTAATCTAGGTATTGATAGCAACCAAATGATCTGCACCTGTTGCATGTCTAAATTAAGCACTGTTTCTAGCTATCAAATTGAAATGTCTTGTTCCTTTCTGATTTGATGTCATTGCTTAAGAAATCATAGAATTGTTTGTGTATTAATGGCACTAAAATAACTTGACAGTCGGCAAAACGGAATCGTATCGTTTCGTAAATTTGGAGAAATAGGGTCGTCAGCAAAACAGGAGTCAACAAAACGGGAGTCGGCAAAATGAGAGTGTAACGACTCGCCTTGTGCTGTTAGGCTCCCATCCGTCGTGTGGGAAAGCAATGTCCTGCGCCCAAGAAGGACTCGTTCAAGAATTTATCTACCCCAAAACAAAACTTGTTAAGGATTTGTGGGAACAAAGCAGGTGGACCAGCCCACTGGCCGCCAAGTGAGGGATGTTACGGGGCAAAGCGTGGTTAGTTCCAAATGGCCTCAGAAATTTGTTATGCCTCGTACCCTAGGGCGACCTGCAGCCAAGCACGCACCTGCATCAGTGAAGAGGCTAGTGTTATGATCGGAATGGATAACCTTTAGCAGATCGATGGCATAGGCGCCGGAGAAGGGAGGCCGGTGGGGCCATGGCCCCACCACTTTTTTAGTTTAGTCTATTTGGCCCCACCACTTTTTCCAGTAAAAATCGCTGTATGGTATGTTTTCATTGCTCGTCTGGCTTATTTTTATTATTTTGTTGGTGGAGCGAGCGAGCGAGCGAAGTGAGCGAAGCGTAGCTTATAACGGACACCAAATTGCAAAATGTTGGTTGGTCCGTTGGTCCGTTGGTCCGTTGGTCTGGTCTGTTGGTCCGTTGGTGTGTTGGTTGCACATTTTTAGTCTGGGTGGAGCCCAAACGAAAGGTCGGATTGGAATGAAATTTGGTACAACGCTTGATACCCCAAACAGTATTGCTGAGCCAAAATTTGACGTAAATCGAACAATTATTACGGGAGAAATAACAAATTTTCGAATTTATTTCTAACACTCTCCATTGTAAATTTGGAGTCGTGAATAGTTAAAGAATTCCGACGAAGCATACACTGTGCTGTTGGTAATCAAGTGAACTTTTAAAAAAAAGCCAAAATAAATCATCGTAGCTTCCTTACAGCTAACAATCTTTTTTGACATAACTCAACGAAATAATAACATTTGATCATAACACTTTAACCACTAGAGGAAGACAAACAAATGGGAAAAAAACAGAAGGATTCGTTAACGACTTACATTCGTTTCATGTAAACCAACGCTGCGTAAAAGAATGCTTGCAGAAATTCAGCCAACATGGCAACTAAAGTGGCGTTGACGCTATCATCGGGAATCTCAAATTTGAAACATCAAATCGCCGATGCAGGAGGAAACCGTTCGTATAATACGACAGTACACAGCAGACTACGTATTTATATCACAACACAGGACAATAATTTGGCTTCGTATTGTAATTTCAAGATTTCTAGATTGCTATGGAAACTACACTCTCCATCCCATGTTGCCAGAATAAATAGGCCTAACATCGAACCCAATAGGCCTAATTTCTCTACTGTTGTCGCTTACGAAACTAAAACGGGACTAACAATTAGGCTTAAAATTAGGATTTAGAATTATTTAAATTCTATGTTCACAGCCAAGCTAACACCGGCTGATCAACAATTGTAATAATTCCAATTAAAAAAAAATATTAGCGTTTGGCGTTACAGTACATGCCAGAGGTGTGCGCTTCAACATTGTCGTAGAAGGCAGCATAGAGAGCCGCGGATGTTTCGAATCTTTTGATTGTTGTGAAGTACTATCGTTACTGGTGATTGTTTAGCTTGCAATTAAATGCTTTATTGTTAATATTTTAAATCTAGGACAGATACTCTGCAATAAATATAAACAATGTAAGCATTATTGACGGTGGCACGTTCTTTGCCAGCTTAACCACGGCGGCTAACGTTGTATTTTCGGCGGCGACGGCGCAAAGAGGCTGCAAATAACGAAACGGATACTAAATATGGGTGCAAACGAAAGTATCTTAAAATTAATATGAAACGTAGCCTAGCTAAAATGTAAAAAACACCAGCAAAAAGCTTCAGATCAACTGTAGCCGAATGAATATTGCCCCGAGCTTTATAAGAACCATTAGCAAACATTGCAAAGCCATTATAATGAGAGGAAATACAAATTTAAAATAAATTTTTCTTCGCTCCACCTACAATAGGCCCAAAGCTTGTTTCCTAGTCCAATGAATGGCCATTAAAAACTAATTGCTGTTAGTTTACGTATCATTGACTTCATGTAGTTTTGGTTATGCAAGCTGCGAGTCGGGAACATGCTTAGAATGAAGTGAAGCGCTTGCGAGTCGTGACGCAGGCTCGTAGCGCCCAACCATTTAGCTGTTTGTTATAAGACCTTGCTTGACTTGACTTTCCGAAAGTACCAAAGGCGTGCAGCGACGTAAGCAACTATGGATTAGAAATGAGGAATACAAGCATGTACGAAAGTGGTTTGAGTACTAGTGATGAAGATTAAAGAAATAATAAAAAGTTTATTATAGTTTTTACGTTAGATAGCCACGATCGTAATGACCAGACCAGCCATGACACAGTCCCTTCACGGGAAAAAATAACCGTCTCGGACCCAGCACCAATTAGCCCTAAAAGTTTTTTTTTTTTTAGTGTTAAAAAAAAGCCCCTTATGTGGTTGTTTAAACTATATTTCCAAACTTTATTTAAAATACCCCCGGGGGGGGGGGGGGAAGGCGGATATTTCGGAACATGGCCCACCACGTTTTTAAGGCTTGAGGCGCCTCTGATCGATGGTAGACAGGAAAAAGTGAATTATGTTGGTCCAACTCTTGATATTTATTAAGCTTGGAAAAAACGCCTTAGCTCTTCAACATCAGGCAGTGTTACAATTAGCACTACAATTGGTTGTGAAGAGTCAAATGACAATGTGTTAAGGCTACATAGCAAAGAGTGCGAGACGACAAGTATAGTTTACAATAAGGGGAGACGAGCTAAAACAATAGGCATTGTTGTGCCCCGGCCGAGGACTTAAGAGTATTGTCGTATAGCTAGTTCTAGAGTAAACAATAAAAGAAAGTAATTGTTACAATCGATGCCTTATGTAAACGGGGATCAATCTCGCACACCATGGAAGCCAAGAGGGAAGCCTTAAGTGGGAGGTATAAAAGGGGAAAAGCAGCTATGTATACAAAGCATCAATTAGGTGTATAAGAAAGTATGTGATAATGTCATATGTACATCTCACAAAGCCCCCCGTTTCTCGAGTAGGTTCCATGGGGTTGTGAGCTCTTAACACATTAAGGATATACAAACGTAAAATAAACCACCATAAATTTAAGATGTAATTGTAGGCTTGATACAGACATAAAATTATTGTTTACAAAGAGTGCAAAATACTAATTGCAGAAAAGTTAGTGGTTAATAAGCATGCATTTTGACTAATATGAAATAACTTTAATACCAAATAAATACGTAAAATACTTCATGTGTATTATGCACAAATACAAATAATACGTAACTGAATGAATAGTTAAATGTATAAATAATTTCAAGGTTAGTACGTAGCCAATGGGCCAGATTGGATACGAAAATGTAGTCTATACTCATACACGTTTAGCAACGTATTCTAATGTTTCCTTCTTCCAAAATCCTTACGAGGGAATTATGAATTGTTCTCCTTTTCCGATTGTTGTGATAGATGACATAACCAGCATTCACTCTTTACATACTCCTTCAGTTCAAGACCCATTGCCTCAATGGACCTTGTTATCTGTCCGCAATTCTTCTTCAAAGCTCCTAGAAGTAAATTTCCAGGTAGACCGGACCACTGGCCGCCAAGTGAGGGACGTTACGGGGCAGAGCGTGGTAAGTTCCACACGGCCTCAGAAATTGTTTATGCCACGTACCCTAGGACGACCTGTAGCCAGTGGCGTAACTACAATGCTGCAGGGCCTGCAGTCGCAGGGGGGCGCGGAGGAACGGGGGGCGTAGATGAAATGGGGAAAAAATTATAAGTTTTATGGAAATATAAACAAAACTGTTACTGAAACAGTTTAATATTTACAGAAATTTTATCCAGAATATATTACTAATTTAAAGTATGGGTTCTAAAGTTCAATAAAATATAAAAGCAAGTTGACTACTCCGAATAGTCACCTTACGTTTCCAGTAAACTAAAGCTTTCAGCTAAACTTTACGGATGTATGGAAACTATCGGGTGTGGTGCTCAGCCAGCAACACAGGCTATTGTGGTTGATGTTACACCATACGAATGTTTCAATGAACGCATTGCATGGTTTGAAATGACTTGACCATGACTGAGTTGCTAACAAAAATGCGCCAACTTCAGCGTAGCTAAGTAACTAAATGGATGCTTGATATAGCTTGAATCGTATCCGTATATATATGTACATTATCTGTATATCTCTATATCAATGTACACACATTGAAATAATCAAATGTACAATTGAGAAAATTGCATCTGTTTAAGTGCTGTTGTGCTTTACGAATCATATATTTAAAACGTAAAGGACAACAGCACTTAAACAGATGCAATTTTCTCAATTGTACATTTGATTATTTCAATTAAAAATGATCAATTTTTATCTGTGTACATTTTAACAAGTGAAAATTCAATCATATAACCCCTTTTTTTACGACACACTTGACTATTTTGTTTGTAATATACACAGTTTTGCTTGCACCAAACTGTAGGCGTTGTTTGGCACATGGGGAAGGCAGTAATTGCAATACAAGCACGGAATATTAATGCAATAGGGCGTGCATGTTCATTCTTTTCACGTAGCAATGAAAAAGGGCGAACATGTTCACTCTTTGCACATTAGCAACGAAAAAGGGCGATCAAGCCCCAAGAGCAGCATATTAACTCAATATGGCTCGCATGTTCATTCTTTTTCACGGCATCCCTGAAAAAGAGGAAGCATGTTCATTTTTGGCGCAGTAGCAATGAAAAAAAGGATAGTGTGTTCATTCTTTGCACGCAATGCATGGTAGTAATTAAAAAGGGCCAACAGCCAGCAACAACTGCGATTAACAGTAACAAACAGTTACAAACGAGATATTTCGACGTGTATTGTTGACGGAAAGCTCTGGGCAATCCAATGCTGGGCCCCAACAGAAACAAACGCCGATGCAACAACAAACAGGACAGTGTTAAAATATGGCTCGTGCTAGATAGAGACCCCAGCTAGTTAAAACTTAAGTGAATGTAGCGATTGCGATAGCCATTCAGCTTTCTGACAAAATGCCCCCTGAAAGAAAGCATGCGTGAAAATTGGAAGGCGCAGCATAACCGTACACAACATCTAGAAGTGCGCTAGCATTTCCCCCATAGAGTTAGTTACAGATAGTTAATATTTTATTAGTGTTCAATGACATCAAGTTGTTGCGTGAACAATGGTATTAAATATTACGTTAACGTTGGCGTCTTTTACACCAGCTGTTGAGCCAGAATACAAGAAAGCTGGGTGAAAGATCTGCGACGTTCTGCTGATTTAATGCTACAGATGAGATTCTTTAACCCATTACAGTTATCGCAATAAACAGTTAAATAATATTACATCCTTGTTGTAATGCTGATAATATTTTAATTTGTCAGCAAGCTAGGCAAATAAATTTAGATGTAGTTGTCAACACACTTGAAGAAAGGAAGAATTTTAAACGCAACCACATGCTAGAAATGCAAGTTTTATACGTGTAAGTAAAAATTAAATAAAAAAAATTAAATATTCAAATACACCTTTGATTTGTCATAAAATGGTTTGCGGGTCCCTGGATGTGGGGCGCACACTGGAATTTTGCAGGGGGGTGCAGCGTGACATAGTTACACCACTGCCTGCAGCCAAGCACACACTTGCATCAGTGAAGAGGCTCGTGTTATGATCGGAATGGATAACCCTTAGTAGATCGATGGTAGACAGGAAAAAGTGAATTATGTTGGTCCAACTCTTGATATTTATTAAGCTTGGAAAAAACGCCTTAGCTCTTCAACATCCGTTCGCCATGCTTGCGTCCCTTTCATCATCGCAGGAAACATTAATTTAATTTAATTTAAAAATTATGTATGACTGTACATATGAAACTAAAAACAAAAGCAAAAAAACAACCAACAATCACTCATCAAGACAGCCAGTGGCTAGTTTCCCCAAGGAAGTTTTAAAGCCAGAGAGATTGGTGTGACGTACACATTCGATCGGTAGCTTGTTCTCAACAACAGTTCTTGGTAAAATGAGCACTTGAAATAGTCAGTGCTTGGCTGCCAAACTCCAAGCTTCATGGGATGATCGTTTCGTCCAGTATAATTTGGTTTAGTAAGCCGACTTTCAGGATCCACGATGGTACGACCATGCACAATTTTGTGAAGGAGAGCAAGCCTGCTATACTTTCTTCGATCTCTTAAACTATGCAAGTTTAATTTCTCAGCCATCTCAAAAAGACTTGCAAACCAGCTGAAATCGTTTTCTACAAATCTGATGGCACACCTCTGGACAGCCTCAAGCATATTAATCTGGACCTCCTGGTAGAGGTCTCATACCACAGCAGCATACTCAATTTTTGATCTAACCATACTCTTGTAGGCAGTGAGTTTAGTCGAAGAAGTGAAACCCCGTAACACTCTACTCACAAATCGCAATTGCTTTCCCGTACGATTTGTAATGTCACTAACGTGGGAATTCCAATTAAGAGTGTTGTTTAGAGTAACACCCAAAATCTTCATCTCCTCCACTCTAGGAAGTGCATCATTGCCCACTTTGTAGTCAACAATAATAGGGGTTTTTCCTTTTGATACAGACATGACCGCAGACTTTAGAGGCTGGATCGACATCCCCCAGGTCGAACACCAGTTAAACACATTCGTAATAACTTCCTGAAGAGCGATGGAATCAAGTTATATGCAGATGGTTTTTCATCATCGTGCTGTCATCAGCAAAAGCTGATCCATGATCTCCAATAATCTGCATTAGGTCATTCAGGTAAACAATGAACAAAAAGGGCCCGCAGACTGATCCCTGAAGCACACCAGAAAGCACGTTTTTGAACTCAGAAGCAACACCATTGATTACGACATATTGTGTTCTGTTATTTAAAAAAGATGCAAACCAATCAGCCATGTGACCAAGACCATACATACGGAGTTTATGGATGAGTAAGGCATGCGGAATTTTATCAAAGGCCTTTTCAGGTCAATACTGATAACGTCAACTTGCCCTCTTCCTTGAATACCTTCAGCAATCTTATGGCACAATTCCACTAAAAGTAAGTCAGTAGAGGCCTCTTCCCTGAAGCCAAACTGGTTAGCGTGAAGCACATTGTTTCGGAGCAGGTAGCAAAAACAGTGTTTCACGATGTGTTCAAGCAGCTTAGAAAGATTTGATGTAAGTGAAATAGGTCGATAATTGTTAGGATCCTGTTTGCTGCCCTTTTTATGTAATGTTACCACTGTAGCAGTCCTCCATTTTAAAGGGACATATCCACTGCTAATGGATTCATTTTAGATAATGGCGAGATATTTTGCGGACACTTCAGCACTTAATTTAAGTATAGGTACAGGAATACCTCCGGGACCAGGAGATTTAGACGAGTAAGTTAGGTAGATTTTGAATCAATTTAAGGATGCCATTATAAGACACCACAACCTGTTCAATCACATCATTCAGTGCAATAGACATACCGGGTAAAGGTGCCTTGTTGTTGAGACTAGAAAAGTTTTTGCTACATTATCATTAAGTCGGCAAGGAGTAGATACAAATCAACTTACATATGCGAGTTCTGCATACAAGTAGAGACGACAGAAATAACGAAAGATGCCTGTTGATACTGCATATGTCCTTTAAAGTAATAGTCCCGTTGGACTTGTCTACTGACATAGAAGTGTATAGGGCTCCAGAGGAACATCAGAAATCTCTTTTAGGCCTACAAATTGGCGGCCTTTTTGAGTAGTAATTGAAGACAACATCTTGAGAAGAAATGGTGTTCAGTTGTTATATAAAGGAGCGGAAAGATACCGGGATGGTGATCACTGTTAAAGAGATATAAGGCGGTGTTACAATTAGCGCTACAATTGGTTGTAAAGAGTCAAAAGACAATGTGTTAAGGCTACATAGCAAAGAGTGCGAGACGACAAGTATAGTTTACAATAAGGGGAGACGAGCTACAACAATAGGCATTGTTGTGCCCCGGCCGAGGACTTAAGAGCATTGTCGTATGTCTAGAGTAAACAATAAAAGAAAGTAATTGTTACAATCGATGTCTTATGGAAACGGGGATCCATCTCGCACACCATGGAAGCCAAGAGGAAGCCTTGGGAAGAAGTGAGAGGTATAAAAGGGGAAAATCAGCTATGTATATAACGATTCAATTAGGTGTATAAATAAGTGTGATAATGTCGTATGTACATCCCACAAAGCCCCCCGTTCCTCGAGTAGGTTCCATGGGGTTGCGAGCTCTTAACACATTAAGGATTTACAAACGTAAAATAAACAACCATAAATTTAAGATGTAACTGTAGGCTTGATACATACGTAAAATTATTGTTTACAAAAGTGCAAAATACTAATTGCAGAAAAATTAGCGCTTAATAAGCATGCATTTTGACTAATATGAAATAACTTTAGTACCAAATAAATACGTAAAATACTTCATGTGTATTACGCACAAATACAAATAATACGTAACTGAATGAATAGTTAACTTTATAAATAAATTCAAGGTCAGTACGTAGCCAATGAGCTAGATTGGATACGAAAATGCAGTCTATACTCATACACGTTCAGCAACGTATTTTAATGTTTCCTTCTCCCAAAATCCTTACGAGGGAATTATGGATTGTTCTCCTTTTCCGACTGTTGTGATAAATGACATAACCAGCATGACTTCTTTACATACTCGTTCAGTTCAAGACCCATTGCCTCAATGGCCCTTGTTATCTGTACCCAATTCTTCTTCAAAGCGCCTAGAAGTCAATTTATTTCATAGACGAATGGATCATGGATCGAAACCACGCTCTGCTACCATTTATATGTGGTAACGACACAGGTGGACCGGACCACTGGCCGCCAAGTGAGGGACATTACGGGGCAGAGCGTGGTAAGTTCCACACGGCCTCAGAAATTTTTTATGCCTCGTACCCTAGGACGACCTGCAGCCAAGCACACCCCTGCATCAGTGAAGAGGCTCGTGTTATGATCGGAATGGATAACCCTTAGTAGATCGATGGTAGACAGGAAAAAGTGAATTATGTTGGTCCAACTCTTGATATTTATTAAGCTTGGAAAAAACGCCTTAGCTCTTCAACATCCGTTTGCCATACTTGCATCCCTTTTATCATCGCAGGAAACATTATCATTAAGTCGGCAAGGAGTAGATACAAATCAACTTAAGTACGCGAGTTCTGCATACAAGTAGAGACGACAGAAATAACAAAAGATGCTTGTTGATACTGCATATGCCTTTTAAAGTAGTAGTCCCGTTGGACTTGACTACTGACGTAGAAGTGTATAGGGCTTCAGAGGAACATCAGAAATCTCAAGTCTCTTTTAGGCCTACAAAATGGCGGCCTTTTTGAGTGGTAATTGAAGACAACATCTTGAGAAGAAACGGTGATCAGTTGTTAAAGTAGCGGAAAGATACAGGGAGGGCGAGGACTGTTAAAGAGATATAAGGCGGTGTTACAATTAGCGCTACAATTGGTTGTAAAAAGTCAAAAGACAATGTGTTAAGCCTACAAGCGTAGAGTGCGAGACGACAATAAGGGGAGACGAGCTACAACAATAGGCATTGTTGTGCCCCGGCCGAGGACTTAAGAGTATTGTCGTATAGCTACGTCTAGAGTAAACATTAAAAGAAAGTAATTGTTACAATCGATGCCTTATGTAAGCGGGGATCGATTTCGCACACCATGGAAGTCAAGAGGAAGCCTTAAAGTGGGAGGTATAAAAGGGAAAAAGCATCTACGTATACAACGCATTAATTAGCTGCATAAATAAGTATGTGATAATGTTGTATGTACATCCCACAGGATTGTCACTAAGCTTTTCGGCTATGTGAATTCGTGAAATCAAATGCCAAACTCTTTGCCAAGCTAATACCACCGAGTAATAGTTCGAAAATTGTTCTGAAAATTGTTTACTGTGCAATTTTCAATTACTTCATTTAACGTTCGAAGTCTTTGTTGGTGGAATTAGCATCGCGAAAGAGTTTCGCGTTTGATATCACGATTTCACATGGCCGAAGAGCTTAGCGGAAATCCTTTACAAGTTTTGTTTTGGGGTAGATATAGTCCAAATTGATGAAATCCATTTTTTTCTTAGCAATTATGAGATGGAAACACCAAATGTAGTTTTCTGGTCCATTTTTTTTTCTTCTTGGCTTTCGTTACATTTTAAGGACAGTGGTCACCTTTTTTCATATGATTAGTATTTCTTATTAGCACTGCAGTATATCCTAGCAAACGCACGGATTTATTTAATGTTCAGTTTGACATTGTTGCATAATCACAATGTAAACAATCAATTTGGACGTTTAAAGGTCCCTAACCCCTGAACCACTTGACAAATTAGAAGTGGCCTTATGAAAAAGGCGCATCTGCAGAGCAATACCGGTAAAATGAGCTAATAATCAATCAGCTTTATTCACTGCATGGAAGAATTTATTTTCCTGATACAAGAAATGGTGTTACTAGTAGTTAGTAATTAGGTAAATATCAAAGTAATTTAAGTAGTTTTTCAACAAGAAAACGTTAAGCTGTGTCACTAACAGCGACTTTTATGTTGTCAGGCGACCAAAGTCTCCCGATCAAAGAAGTTTCAGCCTTTTCTGTCACATTGTCAGGATGGTATCCTGACACCCCTGCCCCATTTAACTCCTTTTCCCTTGTTATTGTAGAGCACCACTTGTGCCGTCACTCGGTGAGCTAGTGACGTCAGAAAGAGTCTCCCTCCAGACTTGGCTTAGTCAGGTTGACTCTAAACAGTGAATAAATGTATTTTAACTTCAAAACTGAATTTCTCGTTTGCTGCCTATCCGGGGAAAGGAAGAGTCTTTGCAAACATGGCACCCAAACTAAATAAGAAGACCTACCAGTGAAAACTCTGGGTAAAAAGAAGAATTTAATTCAACTTTTAGAACTTTTGCGGCAAGAATGTGCACCCGCCATTTTGGACGCCGCTGATTTCGACCAGCCTAGAAGCGAGACACTGACATCTCTTGTGATTACACCAAGCTTTTCGAAATGACAAGATTCATCAAAATCGTCGCAAGATCAAGTTCATTGAAGGTGACAAAGGATACGTGTAAAGATTTGAACTTTCCCTTTCATCAACGTGCAGACGACGTGCGCCTACTTAAAAAATGGCAGCTGGGATGTCCGTGGGAATCAAACAGTTCGAACTCAACACCATAACATTTACAAGAAAAGTGAGCGAGTTAAAGAATATGTACGGCATCTCTACGTAAGGATATTAATCTACACCAACGAACATCTGTGGGGACAGAGAGAATAATTGCAAATTTTATTAATGGATCCTCCGATTGTCACTTATCAGAAGAACACGTCTCCGAGAAAGGCTAGTCAATTAGATGCCGACAAGCTCAACATTGTCACAGCCATCGTAACTAAGCCTATACCATCCTGAAACACGGCAACAGCCAACTGACGCTGCCGCCGTCGATGCCACCACCACCTGTACCTCAACTCATCAACGTCCTGCCTCTGCAAATGGTCATCATAAAACACTGTATTGGGACAGTGCAAATTCTTGAAGACATGGAATTAAATGCTGAAGGCACACGACACTGGGAAGACAAGATAAAGAAAGCCGAAAACAAATTATCACTAGAAGATTTTTTGCACTTCTATAAAAGCCAGTTGAGAGAGGAGACAGGACCACCGTTACGAGAGCTGACTCACGTAGACAAAAACTGCACTGTAAACCCGTAAAATAAAACGGCCACAGCGAAATCCAAAGGAGCAATTTCCATTTATTCACGGTCCGTTTTTATTTCAAGCACCGCAACCCACAATGGCGTACAACAATGGCGTATAACGGTTACGATTCACACAGAATTGTGGCAACGTTAACCGGTACCAGAGGATCTACAACATCAGCTGGAGAAGCGACACAGAGCAAAAAATGTTTGCAGCTTGTATATGACTCATTCTTGATGACGGGACAGGAGTGATGACCGGCCGGGTGTGCTACACTGGGCAAAGAAAACCGGCGTTGTTTTCATGAACGAGGACGACATGCCTTACCACTATGATGATGACGAAATGATGTTATTTCCTATAGCAATGAAAGACGTCACGCAAGGGAAATGCCCAGTGTACTACTTCAGAAGTTCGGCAGAGGTAGTGACGGCGATGCTATCACCCCTCGACCACCGAGTCCTAACGCTGGAAACGGGAATCTACGTTGTAAGAGAACCAGACATAAGTACATGGATTGCGTGTAAAGTTTTTGGGAAGCCGTTCAAATCACAGGCCTACAAGTGTTTCTACTTTTTCCTACTTTTCCTACTTTTTCAAAAAAAGTTCCTACTTTTCCTACTTTTTTCTGAAGTTTCCTACTTTTTCTCCAGACAATAATATGCCTAAAATATAATTTTCACTACAGCAAGCTTTGATTGAGAAAGGCAAAAAAGTATTGATACAAGCGCTTTTGAGTACCTGAAAATAATGAAATCTCACTACGGTAGTGGATTGTGTTGTGGAATTTTGGTCGGTTATCTTGGTCTGGTAAAAACAGCGTTCAGCACATCGATATTGTGCAGGTCCGTCTGCCATACTGTTTTGCAGTCAATCAAGCGTGAGATTGTTCCAATACGAGGGAAGGCCAGTTCAACTAGAATATTCTACGAAGTAAAAAGTACAGAATTTCCAATAATTATTAACTGTTTACCATAGAATAGACTACTACTGGAACCTTGTTTTGAAAATCAAGTCATCTGCTGGTAGTTTAAAGTTCCCACATTAGACAACCTGGTAAAAAGCCTTCTGTGTTTAGCACACGGCAATGCAGAAGTGGAAAGAAGTTTGTCAGATAATAAAAGGACTGTTTTACAACACAGAGCTTCCCTTGCACCTAAGACCATCAACAGACTCCGAACAGTGAAGGACGCAGTTATCCCTGTAACAAAAGCGGTAATCCCTGTAACAAAAGCTATATTAGAAACTAGAACTTATGGGCATAGTCAGTACCAAAAACGTCAACAAGAGGACAAAGAAAAGGCCAGGCAAAACATTAAGGTAGCAGAAGTAACAGCAAAAGTGAAAGCAGAAAAAGGACAAGCAACAAAGAACTTGGACGAAGAAAAAACAACCCTTTACAAATCGGATAATGATTTAAAGATTGCTCAGAAAGAACGTCGACTTGAGTTTGAAGCAGCCCAAATCCTTCTTAAAGAAGCAAATGACCGCCTGGAGAAGGCAATAAAGGTAAAAAACGTACAGGCAGTGTCAGTTGGTCAAGGACTAGTGGATGTAGCTTCCCAAAAAATGGCAGATGCCCAAAAGCTGTCAGAAAAAGATAACAAAAAAAGAATATTCTTGATCAAAAAAAGAGAAAAGAAATCAAGAAGAAAGCAAAATAAGTGCAAATAAAACTTAGTTTTAGTGTTCAATGTTCCTACTATTTCCTACTTTTTATCAAAAAATTCCTAATTTTTCCTACTTTAAAATAAAATTGGTTCCTACTTTTTTCCTTCTTTTTTCAAAGAACCGACTTTCAGGCCTGAAATCACAGTGGAGAAGTAAAAAGTGGATTTGGTGATTAACTGTAGCGCCAATTTGGTGTTGAATTTGATCTCAGTGTGTAATAATAATATAATTTTCTCCACCAAGGGTGGACGGAGACGGCAGGGTG
>JAHWFP010038078.1:62898-80755 GCA_023313725.1 Lithobius niger
TGGTTCGGCCCTTCAAAGGAGTGATATCAACACACCAAAACATTCGCAACTTAATCGCATCGAATAATAATTTGGACGTTAAATGAAAACTTTAACATTGCTACCGAAAGTAGCAATGTTCTAGTTTTCATTTAACATTCGAATTATTAAGTGGTGCGATTAACTTGGCGAATGTTTTGGTGTGTTGATATCACTCCTTTGAAGGGCCGAACCATTTGGAACTTGGCGGCCCCTTTTACCAGTTTTGGGTTTTGATACTATCTAAATTACAGTAGGGGGTCTTTAGAGAAAAATGTAAAGAATCGATCATACGTTGATGTAACTTGAATTTGTGGAAACATTTTTTTACATGTCCTACAGTCGTAAAGTAAACTGTCTACATGTAACAATCATGTGGGGTAGTTAGGTCCTTGGATTTCTAGTAAAATCATTTTGCTGGGGTCTGTGTGAAGAGCTTGTGCATTCAGGTCGGATGCAAGATGGTTGGGTTAGTCTTTGTTCGTGTGCGGATCGCAGGTTCGAATCCCTTCAGGACATCATGAACTCGTGATTTCTGCCGTACACCTACCGGGACTCCAGACTCCCTGACCATTCCGTATCGGCTCGCTTGGTGTTAAACATGTCACCTATTGTGGGAAATGCACTTCATGTATGGTTGTTAAGGCTTACTTGGCGTAACTCATGTCACGTTCTATATTTTGGGGACGTTTCAAAGATTAGTGTCCCCAGGGAAGCTGCGGCAACTTTTGTGAACCTGGTTACACCTCCGTGAAATTTCGGTCTGTATAATATTGTGTAATTTGGGCACCAACTTGATTTAGAGCTTCTTGTGCACGGGAAGCAGTAGCTTGTCACGAGGTTCTGTGGGAATGGCTTGGAGACTTTCTTTGGGGAAACCCACCTTTACAAAAGCGGTGCTCGCTGAGCATGTCTCTTGTTGGTTCAAAGAGGGCAGGATTTAGTGTTAGCCTTTAAGCTTTGAAGGTAGGAGGAGGAGGTTACACAACCAATTGTACATTTTTATTTAATGTATACAATTCCTAAACAATTATCAAGGCGTGAAATTTAAGCATTGCACTGTGTGATCCTTACTAGTTAATTGGGGGAAGTGTGATCCTTCCTGGTTTTGTTGTCATGAGCACATGGGTTTGTTGTTGCCTCTGCACGATGCATGCACAACCTTGATATGGGAGAGCGCATGCAGCGCTTCTACCTGTATGTAGTCAGTTTCCACGACGATGCTTGCGGCTTGCTACAGATGAATGCAACAAGTTGTCTGCTTTTTTGCATTGGAAGTAAATTGCGACGTGCTTGAAATGGATTGATTCGATAATTACAAGAGCAGATAAACATGGTTACTGTGTCATGGATATCTTAAATGTAAGGCTAAGGTTACCTTGAATGTAAGTCAGGATTTAACAGAATTAAATAGAATTTATTGTAAACTTATTGTAAATTTATTGGACACACCAATTGAAAATTTGGTTAAGTTTAGCAACTTGAATGATTAGGCTTAGATTTTAAAACTGAGAATTTCTAATGTCTGTAAACCAGATATAGCCATCCTCTGAGCAAATTTTGGAGCGTGGGGGAGCATGTCAGGACCCCCGCCTCATTCCACTCCTTTTCCCTTGTTATGCTCGCACGCCACTCACGCCGTCACTCGGCAAGCAGGTGACGTCAGAGAAGGAGAATCTCCCTCCAAACTTGGATTAGTCAGGTTGACTCCAAACAGTGAATATATGGATTTCAACTTCAAAACTCGATTTCTCGTTTGCTGACTATCTGGGGCAAGGAAGTGTCCTTGCAGCATTGTTATTTATATGAAAACAGCTGTAAAGACACAACATGTCTAGTGGTCGTGTAAGGGTTTTTATTGGCAATAATAATCTTTATAACAGAACACATGTAATTAATTATGCACATATTTTCAAATATATCATACATTTTATTAACGCATGAAACGAATATTATTCATTACAGACTAAATTGGCTCCAGTTGAGTGAACACGAATTGGGGTTCCTTTTCAAAAGAAGACCGAGATGCTGCGAATTCTTTGTAACCTGAACCAGTGTAATTTAACCTATTGTTAAGGCTTGTAGAATTGGCATTATATTTGACATTATTGACGATATGTTCACGGAACTCATTTCACTTTCTAGAAAGAATTTCAATTAAGATAAAGATCGACATCTTGATCAATTACTCCCACAGGTGTGCGAATGACAGTTAATAAAGTCTCAAGCACAGAATACGAAGAATCGGCTAATGCACTCCCAAAACAACAATACCATGATTGACAAGTGTAGCTGTCTTTAATTTGAAATAAACACCTGGGCTGTCAAGTCACAAGATTCTCAGTATACTACAATCTATCAACTCGACATTGATCAATTGTAGCCACGATAACGCTCGTGTATGAAGTGGACCTCAGGAATGTTGGCTTCAGTTGTTGCTTTACATCGTTCACACCAGCACGTTCTACGCACATGGGACGAGCCGAGCCGTTTATCAACGGGAAGCCGGGTGGAGTAGCCTAGCGACCGAGCGATAGCTACGGACAAGCGCCCTAACTGAGCTTAGTATTCTCAGAGAAATAATAGTAATGATTGTTGTGCTTAAACAATGTTAATCATAATGCATCGCAATCACTCATAGCCAGCCGTTATATTTAACGATTATTAGTATAATTATTCCAATGTTTATCATTAATCGTAATGCCAATTGCCAGGCTTAATGTTGATTAATTGTAAACACTACGATCTTGAATAATACAATAGTCTAGATTTAATTGACTGCCTGAGGGCCAATATTTATGTAAATTAGAGTGTCGATAAAAATAAAACCCATTGTTGATGAATTGTAGCTTATTGTTGCGCCTCCCATTTCAGTGTTATTTTATGTAAGTGTACTGTGAATTCCAATTTGCTATACTGACAGATAATGGTTTTATTCCGGGACAATTATTCGCTAGAATAAATCATTACAATGGTGTCAAAACTGTGATTCAAATACCCTAAAATTTTCCGGAGGCTTATTAGAAATTTTTTTTAGGCATTCAGTTATATTTGGCCAGGTTAATTTGAAAAATGTCATTACATAGTGCCTAAAAGTTTAAATTTAGTACGGAAAAATTTTTATGGAGACAAGCAGCGATTGTTATTTGTTTTCGTAAACAAACTTTGGTGCAAAAATTTAGTAGTCTACATTCACACATTCAAATTTAGAAGCTTTGTTGAAAAAATTCATTGTTGCTTCTGTCGGTTGTTTTGAGTGATTATTTCTGCAAAATAACAGGTTGACATATTAGCGGTTGTGATATGTGTCTCAGTGCTAAATGTGATATGTGTCTCAGTGCTAAATATTATGTGCATTTTAGAGGAAATTTGCAGTTAGTGGAATATTTATCCTTTCCTCCAGTAAATTGGAAATTTTGGTGATTTTGGCCTAAATTGAGTGCTATAGTAATTAGTACTTGTGGCAGTGTTTAGATAATTTTCACCACATTATTGCCGTATTCATGTGTTGGCTGCTATAATAGGCCTAGTATTTATCACATTTAAAGGAAATTTTTATTATTTTGAGTAGTAAAGGATTTGGTGGAAAGCAGGCCGTTTTGAGCAACCCCTCAGTCCCCCCCTGCTGGCCCACTCCTATTTTTTTGCATTTAAAAAGTGTTGTTGTTTGTTGAGTCCGGCGTGTAAACTTTCTCGTTGCGTTACTCATCAGGAAAACCCGTGCTATTTAAATATTTTGCAGGTTTTTTGTTTTCTAAAGTGTTGTTTGTTGAGCATTTTTTACAAGTTATGCGTATTTTTTTACGGATGACGGGTGTGACTTTCTAGCATGTGGACCATTTAATACAGGGAATGAGCGGTGGGTATAAAAGGCGTGGATAATTCCGTAGATCTTTATATCAGCCATGGCTGCCAAGTACGACGTGGTCTCGAGGTTCCAGTGCAAGAAATGCAAGGTTAAAAAATACAATGTGAGAAAAGCTTGGTTGAAAATTATTAAACCATCACGATACGAGTAGGACTTGGAATATTTTACCATTGATACACAACCAGAGACATAAGTGTTATATCTAATTATGGCACAATCATTTATCTACCATCCTAAGGCTTCTGAATAAGCTCACGGAGAATTTGTCTTTGGCCACTCAAGACGAACAAAAAACGTTTGTTGTGAGTATTATGATGTCAATAAAACTCATTTAGGACACGTACTCAGTCACTAGAGTGGCTACTCGAGCGAAACAATTATGAAGCATAGACGTCGCCCAAAGGAAACTAGAATCGGAATTAATCTCCAAAACCAAATATGATCTAGGCATTTCGTTTTACTAAAAATAATGTCTGATAGAGTATTTTTGGAGGTTTTTTTTTCCATTTCCTGATACAGAATGGGATCAATCACGTAACTTTCAGGGATGACAATTTTCTGAGTTTCGGTGTATTTTGGATTCTTTTAATCATGAGAGTTTCGGTAAAATTGACCAACATTTACGTTAAATTCAGCCTTGTATTATTTTTTTTTTACTGATAACGCATAGTTGCTTTTATATTACACTGGGGGGGGGGGGGGGGTAGAGCGTCTAGTGCATTGACCTTCTTATACAGAATCACGAAGTGGCCTATTAAATGACAACTAAAAGTTTGTTTAAAACGTCGCTTAACGAATATCGACAAAAAAAATCCTATCAGATCACCACTAAAAAAATCGGGGATTTTTTTTTTACATCATCTGTGTTTAAAACCACTTTTAGCATATGGAGCGTCGCTAACATTTTACACGTTTAACCTTGAGAAATGAAGCGTTGCGAGAGAACGACTTTCCTTTTTCCGTTTTAACAGTCACGGTTGAATTGCTGTTTGTTTATTTCCGAAATCGTTGACCCGATTTAAAACAACAAGCTGGCTGTTGAATTTCAGTTGTACAAATGTACGTAATATTCTGACTATTTATTCACTTATTCATTTCATTAACCATTTGCGCCCCAGAAATTTATGTGGTGGTTTTTTTGCTGAAATTTCAGCAGTAAATATACATAGCTGCTAATAAAGTGGTTAAATTGGTAAATATGTGATCTATTAGGCAAATTTAAAAAAGAAAAGTTGGTTCTCATGTCCCCCTTGCACCGCTATTTTAACAGAAAAATAAAAAAATAAACGAAGCGGAAAAATATTGGTTAAAGACCAAAAAATGGTTCTCAATGAGAACTGAAAATTAACATATAAAGCACTAATAAAGTGTGTATTAAGTTTTAAATGCAAAAAACCTACTTCAGCACTAAATTATTTTCAATTCAACGGGAAATTACGGACCTTGGGCGCTTAAAAAACCAATACCGTAACATTAACTTCATTGAAAAATTAAGTAAAGATCCAATCTTACCTTACATTTCTGGTATGTTCACTTTGAAACTTTGGGGAGTAATGAAGCGAGCGGTCTACGAAACCTGCTTTTATGCTGCCTGGGATTACGTAGTTTGGTGCAATATAGGCGCCATCTTTGAATGACATCATTATTGCACAACGTTGACGCAATTCTGTCTATATAAGCAGGTTATTAGTCATGTCGAGCTCCACATGGTTTTGGATGTTGAAGCGGCAAGACGTAAGAAAGAATGCTCCGGGGTAAGTTTAGAAAATCGTTTATTTATTTAATATAGTTATTAGACCAAGCAAAAAAAGAAAATTTGGTTCTCAGGCCTCTGGCCGCACCAATATTTTAACAGGAAATAAAAATAACGGTTAAAGATTGTAACATGGTCCTGAGTCGTAAAACGAAATATAAAATTATTTAACAGTCTTGTCATTAAATAATTTTAGGGGTATGTGAAGTAAATTTATAAGACAGTCTTCTTTATTTTACCAAAAATAAAATATAATTTCTCAAAATAAAAGGGAAAATAGGGCCGGAAAATTAAAAACTAAAACTCCGCCCTAATGCACAGATTTTTAAGAACATTACCAGAGAACCAACTTTCTTTTTTTTCATCGGTCTAAAATTTCGTTTTTATTTAGTACAGTAGAACGTCGATTTTCCGAATTAAATAAGGCTGGTGGTTAGGAAAAACAAAGTTTCGGAAAATCAAATTTCTACTAAAAATTGTGTTGTTTTTTAATAGACCTAATACAAAACAACACAATTTTTTTTTCAATTTGTATTTTACTTCGCGAACTTTTTTGTTACAAATATTGGACACGATGATGGGGGGGAGGGGGGAATAAATAAAAAAAATTAGACTTTAAAATTTCACCTCTGAACTTTTCCAGGAAAAAAAATAAATACAGACACAAAACCTATTTACATTGCCTTTTGGATTTATAAGTCAGATTGTCTGAGCGGGGAATTAGGCAGTTTGACAAAGAGACTGTATTTATTTAATTCTTGTGCGTTTGTTTAACGACCTTGGTGTCTGCTTAACATCAGACCTTAAGTCAACCAAACATTGCGACCTTATTGTGGCGAGAACCTTCCGCCGTCTAGCTGTGGTGAACAGGTGTTTCACATCTGGCAACAACACTATTAATATTTGGGCATGTAAGTTGTTTGTTCGACCATTGCTGGAGTTTGCAGGCCAGGTGTGGTCCCTTGAACTATTCAGGCTTAAAGCAGACCTGTATTTGACGTTTAAAATCGTTCGGTTTTTTTAAATGTTGATCTTCCCTTCTTCGATCCTGCTCCGTGCCTGACTGCACGCGGACATTCATTTAAACTGGTAGTACAACCGGCTAATTACGACTTCAGAAAAACACTTCTTTTCACTTCGAGTTACATCTGTGTGTAACTCTCTTCCTGACGAAGCGGTCAGGGGCTCGTTCCCCGGCACACTTCAGGTCATCTTTGGCAAGTTAAGTGTTAGGGCATTTTAAAAAAGACCAGAATTTTTAAAATTGAGACAAAAGAATGAATAAAGAAAAAACTTTTACGGGTCTGGTGTAAGTGGCTTGCCCTTCTGGGAACCCTGCTGTTATTGCGGCAAAATTTTTATTTATTATTATTATTTAGTAGTATACTAGGATTGCATGTTAACATAAGAAGCTGTAGGCTTAATTGGGATACCTTTCAAATTGATATTAAAAAAAGCAGAATAAGCTGGGATTACTTGGTAATAACAGAAATGAGAAAAACAACATAACACCAACATAAACAACAACACTAACATAAAAAATGAGGCATTAGTAAATTATACTCTGAATGAATATGAACAATACAGTTCATGTAGAAAAGAACAAAGAGGGGGAGGTGTAATAATATTCATACAAAAAAATAAATTCCAGGATATAACGTATGAAAATGTATCATATGACAATAATAATGGCTTAGACATTAAATTTAATTATAGAGACAAAGCTTACAATTTAACAGCAATCTATCGAAGGCCATCATCAAGTCGACAAAAAATTATACCAAATTTTTAAAATATTTTAAAGAAAGATGCAAATAATTTTAAACTAAATAAAATTTTAATAGGAGATTATAATTTTAACTTATGGAAAGATACAAGAGACAAAAATGAAAAATATGATATTAAAAAATTCGAAAGTTTGTTAGCCTCTTTTGGATTCATACAAAATATAACTACACCTACAAGAGAGGAATACAGATTAAATAAACTTATCAAATCATGCCTTGATATTATTTTTACATAATCAAAAACACTTGTCAATACAGGATTCATGGTCAAACAGAAACTTGCGGATCATTATTATACTATCCTTGAGACACACGATCCAAGTGATATAAACAAAACAACGCAAAATAAAACTAAGATGAGTACCGAAAAAACTTAACTCCAACGGAATTGTACAACATTTAGATTAGGTAAACTGGAAATGTTAGATAGCCTAGATGATCCAAATGAAATTTAAGAAAAAAATTAATGAAGTAATTACAAATATTTATGCCAAAAATACCTACATAGTTTTAAAAAAGTCGACAAAAAATACAATGAAACAGGAATGGATCAACAAAGAATTACTTGAGATGATTAATACTAAAAACATTCTATGGACAAAAATAAATAAAACAAATCCTAAAACTACACTGTATTATGACTTAAAAGGCAAATATGATCAATGTAAAAAAGAGATAAGAAACAAAATTAGTTTAACAAAAGCAAACATACTATGAAAATGTTTTTTAAAAAAATAAAAAGGATACTAAAACAAGTTTGGTCAAAATTAGAAATGTTAGCAGGAAAAAAAGGACAAAAAGTAAATATTGATGAAAATCTAAAAGCATCATTTCCCAAGGATAAAGTTGAAGACACATGTAAAAGATATACTAACAATTTCATTGAACAAATTGCAAGCCTTAAAAAACAACATAAAGCGAATAAACATCATACTCGAAATAATAAAGTAAAAAATAATGATGCTGATAAAACCATGACAATCCTGACACCAACTGAATATGATATACGGAAAATTATAAACAACATAAAAATAAAGAAATCAGTAGGATATGATGGGTTCTTACTAGAACACTTATAGAGACAAGTAAAAATACTGTTATTTTCATAGTACAATTAATAACTGCAATTATTAGTAAGGAAATTTGGACTGATGATCTAAAAAAAAACAGATTATTAGACCAATATACAAAAATGGAAATAAAAAAGATATTATTAATTATTGTCTAATAGCATTACTGCCTGTCATAAATAAAATCGTAGAAACATTTTTTGCTACAAAATTGGAAAACTTCCTTTCAAAATTTGAAATATTAAATAAAAACCAGTATGGTTATCAAAAGGGTAGAGGAACACTGGATGCATCAAATAACATTAACAACAATGTTACACGAGCGCTCAATGAAGGAAAATACATTGGTGCCAAATTAATAGACCTCAAAAAAGCTTTCGATACCCTAGATAAAAATATTCTTAATAATAAACTTTTCAAATGTGGTATTCGTGGTAAAATGCTAAACCTTCTCATGAATTATTTGACTAATAGAAAGTGCTGTGTCAAAATTTGTAACAAAACGGATGATTGGCAAAATGTAGAGTTTGGAGTACCGCAAGGTTCCATCCTGGGTCCGATACTTTCCTTGATACATATTAATGACATACAGGAATTAGGATGGAACACTTACATTACACTTTATGCAGATAATGCGATGATGTTGTCCATAAATATAAACTTAGATACAATGATAATGACCTCCAATATTTTTATGAGAATGAATTGTACATTAATGCTTCAAAAACATATTTCCTACAAATAACGACATCACATATGCAAATTGAAAATGTAAATATTACGCATCATATAACTGGATGCACCAAATTAAACTGTAACTGTAAGAACGTAGAAAGCGTAATTGAAATAAAATACTTAGGATTATTAATTGACAAAAACTGGAAATTCTATAAGTCGTATTGAAGGAATTATTGTAAAAGTGAGAAAAATTATACCAACACTGTACAAAATAAGAGACTTAATTAACAATAAAAATAAAATAAAAGTTGATGAAGTATTAATTCTATCACAAATTTGATATGCATGTACAATATATACCACAACCATAACATATGTACGTAAAGTTGCCTCCTCCCCCCACAAACTAAGATCATCAAAAATGTTGACTGAGCAGTTAGTGCTGCATTTGTGCTGGTTTGTGCTGCAAAACTTTTTTTTGTGCTAATTAAATACAAAAATTATCAACATTTGAAAATAGGGGGGGGGGGGTAACTTTACACAAAGTTGGAATAGATTGCTGATAGATTGCTCACGGACGTGCGGATAGTACTAATCGTTAGTGCTACGTTTGTGCTGGGAAGTACATTTAAAATTTTATTTTTTCTGCTTAAATTAGTAAATTGTCAACATTTTAGAATGGGGGGGGGGGCAACTTTACGCAAAGTTGGCCCCACCTGTATTCTACTAGTTTGCTCACGGGTGTGCGGATGGTACTAATCGGTAGTGCTACATTTGTGCTGGCAAGTACATTTTAAATTTTCTTTTCATCTGCTTAAATTAGTAAGTTGTCAACATTTTAAAAAGGGGGGGGGGGTGCAACTTTATGCAAAGTTGGTCCCACCAATATTCTAATCGCTTGGTCACTGACGTGCGGATGGTATCAATCGTTAGTGCTAACTGTGTCCTGGCAAGTACTTTTAAACTTTTATTTTTTTCTACTTAAATTATGACATTATCAAGTTTTTATACTGGGGAAGGCGACTTTAAATGAAAATAGCCTAAAGCACAATAAACTTTAAGTAGACTTTTAAGTAAACTTTTATGTTTATGTTTATTGTTTATGTTGATTTACGTTCTGTTCTTTTAATTGGAATCAGTGTTGTTAAATTCACCCATAAGCAAAACTGGTAGAAAAACCCACCATGTTTTCAAAACGATTGGTTTCAAGGTAGTGATATCATTCCACCAGGGAAAGGCTGCCTAGGTTAATCCTATGAGCCAAGTTAATCGCACATAGTAATAGTTCGAACGTTAAATGAATACTAGAAGATTGCGACTAGCGGTAGCATTCTTCAAGTTTTCATTTAACGTCTAAAGTATTATTGCGGTGCGATTAACTTGGCTAATAGGGTTAACCTTGGTGGAATGATATCACTACCTTGAAAGGCCAATCGTTTTTGGAAACTTGGTGGGTTTTTCTACCAGTTTTGGTTTTGGGGTGGATATCGCAACTTTCATAGGACTGTGAGCGTACAAAACTTTTACACTGTCTTATCTTCATCTGTACCTTTTTTCTGGAGGAATTTGATATCTATAAATTTTCACATTGATAATTTTCAAATTTACCATTACCAATTAGCCGTTTAATTAGCAAAATTGACATGGCTTAGTTTAGTGTACGAGCATTCTTCACATGCTGACGTTTCTTCAATCCCATTTTTGCAGACACTGGCAACAATCGCTGAATTCGTTCGCTTCGCTCACTCAATCAGCGCATGCGCTTTAGTTGTTTTGTTTATCCTTGTACCTTCCCTTACTTTTTCAAGATTTCGGCAGCATTAGGATTTAGTCTCGACATAATGATCTACGCTTTTAGTTGCTTGCAGTTGATAGACACATGTAACTTAGGACTGTGAACATGCAAAAGCCAGAGCACCATCTTATATTTCGCTCTACCTTTCTTTTTGGAGGCATTTCATATCTGTAAATAATTAGCCATTACATCACCAAAATTGAGATTTTTTTGTTTGTTTTCTTCGTTCACATTTAGTCATGCAGAAACCCCCGTTACTAAAACAGCAGAACGCGATAGCATGGATTTTGGGTTACAGCATAGGTTATAGCATGGATTTTGGAACAATGGGCCGGTATAAACGATTTAATGCACACTTTTGGTAGAGCAACGTCCAAGGAGGTGTTAAATTGTCAGAGGGGCAAAGCCCCCGAGGATGTTCTACACCTCCGAGGACGTCTCTCTACCAAAAGTTTGCATTAAATCACTTATACCGGCCTATTTTGTAAAACCATTTTGTAACTTTCTTATTACCCTATCTTCATTTCGTGTAGCAGCAGCGCGGAACAGAAATACCTATGTCGGTAGAAAGGAGAAGTTCTCAGTTCCTTGTTTTCCGAAAGTTCTAACAACAATCGAACAACAATGTTTTAACAGTATGCTTTGATATGACGTTTCAAGCGTCGTATTGTTACAATTTCCATTGTTTGTCGAAGTAGACATTCGAAATGAAGCAACAGTCCGTTACCCTGAGCAATGATGCTTTAACAATACGTTTTGAACGGTCATCCCGTTCAACGGGATATTGTTACTAGAGTTTGGTTGTGGTCTGCGGGGGCAAAATCTTATTTCCCTTGTTCGCTGAAGGAGCTCTTCGGAATACACCAATAATGCCGGTGATAGAGCTGTTGCAGTTGTTAAAGAAAGCATGTTGGAGGTTTAGAATGTAACACTGCAGAAAATTGAAAATAGTGATCCAAAGCAGTGTCGGATTGGACCGTTCAAGAACCCAGAACACCCCGGGGAGACCCCCACTACAGGACGCCCTTGTTAAAAAAAAAACTTTATTGAACAGTTTCACATGAATTCGTATGAAATTGCATTTTAACTTTCAGGAAAACGTTTCAAATTCACGCATATTTCTTTAAAAGTACGCTAACTTTCTTGATCCTCCCACCCTGCAAGAAACCTTTGTTTCAAAATTAAAAAAAAAATTATAAATGAATTCGTGTAAACATTGGATCGCTCAGTTGCAGGAAAATGTTTCAAATTCACGGCCTTTACATGGAAAAACGTTAGCTTCCGGGGTGCCGACACCTCCCCTCCCCAACCGGCGTCACGTGTTTTATATTGTATCTACAAGTTGCAGAAAAAACATATCAAATTTACGCCGATTTCTTACGCTGAGGCTACTCCCCTCCCCCCCCCCCAATACCCCATTCGCCCGGTGCGAGTGTTCCAGAGGCCTCTGCTGATTATTCCCGGAGTGGCCTGCCCCCTCCCAAACCGAACTTGATCCAAAATAGCATATTGCTTTACAAAGATGGTCATACTTGTAAGAATTATTCTAAAAGTGTGCACAATAAGTATGCAAAATAAGTATGCAAAATAAGTGTGCAGAATAAGTATGCAACCATTGTTGAGCATTGTTGCAACCGTGCAATACAGGATTTATACAGCAACAATGGTTTTAACAATGGTCGGGACGAAAGTAGGGTAATAATTTTAGGTTATTAGCAAACACCACGCTTGGTCATGGATGCTCGTATTGTTGCGTAACCATCATCTAACGTCCATCCTTTTATTCTTACGCAGTCCACGGCAACGTTAATGTTTCCTTATTTTGTCCTTCGTTACAGTTCAGCTTTTTAGTTCTTCCAGACTTTTACAATCATTTAAGCACCAGTGTTGATTTATTCAAGCCATTGTTGCTTGAAATCTTTGGTTGCAACTTGGAAAAGAAACGAAATTTAAGTTCCCTGGTGACGAATTTCAAAACCCTCCGACGCATTTGTCCTGACCCCTACAACCCCCAAACCAACAAAAGGACCATGCTCAGATCACCATGCATCCGTGAGCAAAAGTTCAGCTACGTAGAACGTCTCAAGTTTGTGCTAGCCACGAGCAAAAAGTCTAGGGAATTTAACATGGGATACAACTTTATTGACGCATCTTTTTCTCTATGATTAGTGGACACTCATCCTTTAAATTTTATTTTTTTTAATCTCTGACCCTTGCCCCTACATTTTCCACAATTTGAAACATTTCCGTCGCATTGGGATTTATCCTCAACATGCGAAAATATGCTTTCAGTTGCTTACAGTTAACAGACATATGTCTGCTAGTGAGCCGCCTTTTTATCATTTTTATCATTAACAATCAATTTTTTAACAATCGGATGATCTACTGTTACTTGGCGACGACACACTAGCGTGTGTCTAGATATGTTTTCACATATGTTGCTAGCTGCAATAACTATAACAATAATACATGACCATAATCACACTTGTTGGTCTATCCAATGGTGGTCATTGTTTAAATTGAATACTGCCTTCATTGTCAACAAAAACTATCTCTGCAGGTATTCGAAACAGAACTAAGGTTCCAGTTGGAAAGATGTAGATACTGACGAAGCAGTATTAGAACGATATCGGCCATAAAATAAAGATGCCATGAAATTAAGTAGTCCTTGTGAACTGCACTGCACACAAACTGTAATCACTAAAGCCACTTTCAAATATACGTGCATTCTCTTAATTTCTCAGCTTGCATTAAAGAAAATATGATTAACTCCTTACATAAAATATAACTGAAAATAATCCCTGAATGGCAATTTGTCCAACGCTATTATATATCTCACAACTGATGAACCGCGTATATAAATAAATGAAGAATTATGGTTGACGTTTTCGATTGGAAACAGCTGCTCCGTTTTGCATCGTCAAATAGTTCCCAATTTCCACTCGTCGACAAATGGCAACATAATGACCCGGTGCAGTGTTGATTACTGGAGGAATAAACACAATAATACTTCTCAGCTACCATTTAGTATACTGAACATGTATTTCAGATGGTAAGTCATGCAACTTGCATATGGTTTTCAAATGTAAAACCTTCGTATCTTTCAGATAGTTCAGTTTCTTCAATGGGCCCAGCATGGCAATCAAAAAGCTGAAGCGGTTCTATCAACAAAAGAGGGCCACACACTTGAGAGATGAGTGTAGTTGTTCCACCACATAAGACATACTCTGATTCTGCATGGTCTGCAGGCACTTCAGCTGGTCTAGGTAATTGGCGTTTGCACTGGTCTGTTTTGGACTTCAATTTCACCTCTACAGCTTGTTCGATCTGCTTCACACCACTTCGTTTTACGATATCCACATCAAAAGACGCAGTAGGAAAATGTCTTTCCTCCACCTGAAGAGGGCAAAATGGTGAAGAACATGATTTGATTTCCTTAACGCTAGATAAAATGGGATGCAAGAATATGCCCACAACAAAAGGAATAGCACACTCGCAAGATACTAATAATGTGTTTGCTGGAAGCTCTGATACAACAATTGCTTTGCGCAGTAATGTTCGTCTCATCTTGTAACTTTGTGCATTCACACCTGTGCTGCTTAATTGTCTTACTAACGTAAAACGAAGATGTCTTCATTATTATTAACGTACTCTCTAAAGGCATTGTTTTCGCAATAGCAAGCAGATAGTGCATGGAGTAAGGCATCAAAGGAGCAAGTATTTTGGAAACAAAGTACTTCTTTGTTCAGCCTAAACGCTGGCCTTGTGTTTCCATTTTTCAAAATACCAAGTTTTGATTTTAAGTCTAATGTCTCCCACTGTGTACTAAGGTATAAATAAGAGAATGGAGGTTTTTTTTTGTTTTAGCTTGTTTGTCACACTTGCTTGAACTTTGTTGTTCGCTTCCAAGCCCTCTCCACTTATCCTCGGCCACATTTTCTCTTTTAACTTCTACATCAGTTGGCGTTTTCTCAGCACAGTTCATACATAAGCGTTCTTGACCGTAACCTTCACCAAAAGCTTGAGAGCAACCTTCCAATGCATGTACGAATGTTTTGCATATTACGCATTTGTGTGTACCTTCAGGGAAGTTACCTTTGGAACACGCAACACATGCCTTAGAAAATGAATTAACAGAAGGCTTAAATGAAGGGTTAAAACTGGGGGACTCTGCTGCAGCAAGGTTTAATCTATTATTTTCAATTCCTCTTTCGAGGAATTTGCTCCAGCAAGCAATACATAAGCGAGAAGGCGGAGACACATTTGTATTTCTTACTTGAGAGCACCCATCTATCAAATGAACAGTAATGTAGCATTCTTCACATCTTGTATCACCATCAGGGTAACTTCCAGTCGAGCAATGCGGGAATGTTGCTTTAGTTTTCATATGATAACGTTGGGGCGCCCTGCCAGTGCCGGAGCAAGGAGTTTGAGCGCCCGGGGCTGGTAGCTTATTGAGCACCCTGCTTTATCACTATTATACAGCAGACTGCTTCCCAAATCTATTCAAAAATGAACCCATCATGGTAGCACAGAGATAATGTCAACAGACTGAATACACACGAATCTGACATGTAGGTCGGCATGAGACAAAAACATTTGTCTATTGAAGGATTACAATTGTATTTAGTTTATGACAGATTGAAATCTGAACGGCAAGAAAACTTACTAGAACTTGAATTTGGCAAGAGATATTTAATTTTCGGCCCGGAATTTGGACCTGTTCGAAATGAAAATATGAAAATAGTAAAAAAAAAGTGGGAGCTGCCATATTGGATTATATTCCAACATGGCGGCTGTGTTAAGTCCACAATTTGTACCAGCTCCAACTTTTTTGAGTGTTTTAACATTTTTATGGTGAACAAGCTCCAAATACTGGGCCGAAAATTAAGTATTTGTTGCCAAATTCATGTTCTTGTGAGTTTTTGGCCAGTTAGAGAGCACTTTATAATAAACTACTGCTGCAACTCACAAATTAATTTTTTAAGACCAATTGTATTTAGGCTAGGCTTTGCCAAAAAAGCATTTATTAAAGTTCAACAACTGCTTCAATTTTGTTTTTGGAGGGAGATGCAGCGCCCTTTCCCCTTTTGGCACCCAGAACGGCCGCCCCCTTTGCCCCCCTCTTGTTCCAGCTCTGTGCCCTGCCCCCTCAACCCCAGATATAAAATTTAACTTTTTTCCTGTGAGAAATAGACGTTTGGATCCAATTGGGAGAATATGTGCATGACCCAGACAACGTTATAGCCGAAAACGGCACGCTAATTAGATAAACCGGATGATCTTCAATATAGCCCCCACGCCCACATGAGGCTTCCCTGTAAGGTGCAGGAAATTGTACGGGAAGCACTCAGTTGGACGTGGGGCTACATTGAATATGTAATAAAACGTATCCCGTTTATCCAATTAGCATGCTGTTTTCGGCAATCACGTTGTCTGGGCCATGCCCATATTTTTCCAATAGGAACCAAACGTCTATTTCTCACAGGAAAAAAGTTAAATTTTATATCCAGGGGTTGAGGGGAGCAGGGATCCCCAAAGCAAGCCTAGTGGGTGGCCCCCTACTTGCCCCCCCCCCCCCACCTCCCCCCATTTTAAAATATTGACAATTTACTAATTTAAGCAGAAAAAAATAAAATTTTAAATGTACTTGCTAGCACAAACGTAGCACTAACGATTAGTACCACGCACACGTTCGTGAGCAATCTAGTAGAATATGGGTGGGGCCAACTTTGCGTAAAGTTGAACCCCCCATTTTAAAATGTTGACAATTTACTAATTTAAGCAGAAAAAAAAAGAAAATTTTAAATGTACTTGCCAGCACAAACGTAGCACTAACGATTAGTACCATCCGCACGTCCGTGAGCAAAGTAGTAGAATACGGGTGAGGCTGACTTTGTGTAAATTAGGCCCCCCCCCCCCCCATTTTTAAATGTTGATAATTTTTGTATTTATTTAGCACAAAAATATATTTTGCAGCACAAACGCAGCACTAACTACTCAGTCAACATTTTTGATGATCTTAGTAAATTGGGGGGGGGGGGGGCAACTTTACGTACATCACAAAATCAAAAGGATTAGTGGAAAGGCTTCAAAAAATACTCAAAGCGGCAAAAGTACTTTTTTCAAACTTTCAAGAAACAAAAAAAAGGATAGATATATTTAGAGAAAACAAACTCGTGACAGTTAACAATATATTAGATTATACACTGATTACACAAAACTATTACAAGAAAGAATGGAAAACCATAATAGAAAGGGAAACTAGAAAAAATCATAATTGGTTAAAAGTGCGACATTACAGAAATTCATATGGTAAAAAAGGAATGAATTTTATAATACCACATATCTTTAATAAACTGCCAGAAGAACTGAAAAATCTGAAAATCAATAACTTAAAAAACACAAGATAAGAGCTTATGTACTCATTCAATAACTGGCTATTTGCAAGTCTCTTGTTTATGTTATCTAATGACAACTAACACTTTTTAATACTGCTGCTTACTTTTATTGGAATTGAAACCTGTAATTTATGCACATACAAATACGTTAGTATTTCGTGTAGAGTGTGACAGTAAATAAATATTATTTATTATTTATTGTTTGAGCGTTTGGCTTATCCTATCTTTACGGAAGTTGAGGAACTAGGGGGGAATTAGACTTTTTAACATTTCACCTCTGAACTTTTCCAGGAAAAAAAATAAATACAGACACAAACCTATTTACGTTGCCTTAGTTAGATTGTCTGAGCGGGGTTTCAGGCAGTTTGACATATAAGTCCAAGAGGCAATGTAAATGGCTTTGCATCTGTATTTATTTAACTCTTGTTTGAGCGTTCGGCTTTTTCCATCTTTATGGAATTTGACAAACTAAGGGGGGGGGGGGATA
>JAHWFP010038079.1:0-11168 GCA_023313725.1 Lithobius niger
GCATCGCATTTCTGCTATGCAATTTTTCTAAGACAATTCGAGCCCTGAGATACGTATGGAGCCGCTGTGGAAGTGGTTCCGCAGTTATTTATTTACTGAGCGTACAATATTACTTTCATATTGTAATGTAACAATGCGTGGGCCGAGTGAAAATAAGTGATTGGATTGGACTACAGTACAATTCAACCATACGCCGTGTAAATTTCTTACACCACCATTCGGCATTCACCCAAGACAGTTCTGTGCTCGTATACAACTTGAAATAAATGAAATACTTTCGATGAGCAGGTCCCACTTACTTTCAGTTTAGCCCACAACAAGGAGAGTTCAGAAGGGGATGGCGAGCATTCCTTCTTAGTTTGCTTGGCAGGACCAACAAAACTGTCACTACTGCCACTTCGTGACAGACCTGATGTGTTCATCCTTGGTGCCAACTTCTCACTTGATGAATTGGCTGATAACGACAACTGTTTAGGCATTATATCACACTCTCGAAAACACGTCCAAAGTCAACCCACAACAAACAACCCAAATTAGCTTTCAATTCCGCGCCCGTTATCTGACGTCATATCCGGCAAGACCAACGTTCGGGAACGTGAGACACGATAGTACCGAAAGCTACGGCAACCTGGTCGGGACGCAACTAACTTTTTTTACACGGGCCCTCAGGATCCTAGGCGTCTCCGGATCTCTGGCGTCATTCGGATCACATAACCTCGCTCCCAGAAGTTCTCTTCCCTCACACCAGCTGACAAATCATATGGTGGAAAACGGCGCCGATTTAAGTGAGCCAAAGCAAGATTAATTCCACCATTGGAACGCTATTTGCAATGCTATTTCACGAAATAATCGGGAGTTGACAATAAACGATGTTGATTTGGAGCCTAACTTTGCACCGGTTAATTTTACGTATGTCAACAAAGAAGCGGTCGAATTAAAATGAATGCACGCGTCACTGTCAATGTATTAACTACGTTTTGTTTCGCTAATACAAGATTTACACAAGCTTCAAGGGGCCACGTGTTAATTTAACTACAACCAGTTTTCGCCTCGCCATGCTTTGATTGTGGAAAGTAATAGAATCAGAGGGGGTCGTCTCAAAACAAGCTTTTGGTGACGAGCCCCTGTGATTAGAACTGCCGAAATTACGAGACGCTTCTGTCTATTTAACCTTGGCGTCGGTTGGCGTGGTCCAACAGTTTTTCGTGTGAGTTATGTGGTTTATTTCAAACACAAGTGGGGCTAAAACAAACACTCGTCTTATTACTTTATTTTATACTAATTAAAAAAAATTAAACGTGTTAATTCAGTATTTCACAACTATTTTGTTTATTTGGCTTGCCTGCGTTACTTGTTGTTGCCTAGCAACCAGTAGGCGAGAATGTGAATGATGCGTTGTGTTGCGAACCTGGTTTTTTTTAATATTTCTATACTGGAGTAAACATTTTCTCACTTCACACTATGTTATGAGAGGAACCATAAATTATCTATCTTCGATGTTAAAATTATTTTATTTGTTTTGCGTAGTCATAACAACGTCTCAAAACGAGATCGTATCACATCATTCCCATTGAATTCAATGCAAATACGTGGATGTGTTCGATCGTCGCCAAAGTCTAGGTCCCTGCCCTAAGCTCGTAATATAGGCAGCACTGCCAAATCATATATAAATATATACATGGGCATCCTTGGCCCAAGTGAGTAGCAGCCAGTATTCGGAGCTAATTCGCACATTTTTGAACAATGAATCGACTTTATCGTAATATTTAATATTTCGCTCGATCGTTCATAGGTGTTAACATGTTTTTGAACAATCTCAGATCAACTACCGTACTCATTTGAACGAGCGTTCACGCGGGTTTGCCTACTAACCGCAATGCAGGAAGCCGGAGAAACGTCTTCAAGTTCATCTTCCCGTGAACGCTCGCAATGAGAAGTCGATTCATTGTTGAAAAATGTGCGGATTAGCTCTGAATACTGGTTGGTACTCACTTGGGCTGACTTGAATCGGTGCCGTTTTCCGCCATGTTTGATTTGCCAGGTAGTGTGGGGGCAGAGAACTTCCATAGATTAGAAAGTTAACTAGATATACCGTCTTACTTCTTCCCGTCCTACGCGGAGCTCTGGCGGAAGTTGCGGCTACTAACATCTCTGCTAATGCTTTGCCTTCTGCTGCTTCGAAGGCAAAAGCATTAGCAGATGTATTAGTAGCCGCAGCTACCACCAGAGCTCCGCGTAGGACGGGAAGAAGTAAGACGGTATATCTAGTTAACTTTCTAATCTATGGAACTTCTGAGAGCGAGGTTACGTGATCCGAATGACGCCGGAGATCCGAAGACGCCTGGGATCCAGAATGCCCATGTAAAAAAAGTTATTTGCGGTCGGGACATTCAGACTTCGAGTTGGTGACGTCACTTTCACGAATAGGACGTCATTTTCATCATGACACCCCCCCCCCATCAAGAAACCCCCTATACATTCTTGCTTTCATGAATATGATTAGAGTCAAGATACCTTAAGGACATTAATCGAGCACGTTTTATACGATGGCAGCTGGTAAAGCAAACAAAAGTAACACATTATCACTCAATCAGCAATATCAGGGGTAGCATAAATATAAGAGGACATGTATATAATGCGCTCCTGGCAATATTTAGGGCAGTTTTTCTCTCATAAGTACACGTTCCCACACGTCAGCGAGGTTTTCCTGTACTGAACTATAGAGCAACGTCATGTGACGTCATATTGGCTACGAGAGATAGCTGCAAGGGGCACTAGATTAAAATGGAGGGTTAAACCAGCCCTGGTTAAACAATGCCACTTCTAGTCAAGGCTAGCCGCTATATCAAGGCAGTGCTTTGAGATCGGATTTCATAGGCTTAAAAAAACGTTGTTTTCTCCAATCCCTTATGCTGCTAGGTTGTAATTGGAAAATAAAGATTCCACTTCCTTAAATATGTCAGCAACTGCCAACAAATCAACAAAAATCGCGCATTATAGGCCTAAGAAATCCACTCTTAATAGCATTGTCTCAATTGTTTCCCGTCTTTTCTCCCTCCAGTGACCCTTGCAGCTATCCCAGTTACTGGCTCCAGCATAGAGTTATATACAATAATGCGCGGTGCTGACAATGTACGGTACTGACAATGTACAATTGGTCTGGAATACCATTCTTGAAATACTAAACACCAGTGTGGCTTTTTGTAGGCAATATAAACCTTTCTTCAAAACTTCTCATAAGTGCCCGCGGGAAATTCGCCGACTTGGTGGTGCAAAACTAAAATGTTGGCACGCTTATGCAAGGTCCAAAAATGAAACCACATTAGCAGCCTACAAGGCTGCCAAATCAACCTACTGTACGGCTGTTCAGGTCTGGCATTCTCGTTTGGACTCAGCAGTGATTAAACAAGGAAATCTTGCAGCTTTATTTAAGCATTATCGTAATACCACTGGTTCTGCTAAACCGATTCCACCCCTTCTGATCGATAATAACTTCCTAAACGGTGATTTTGAGCGAGCAAATGCTTTAAATACCTACTTCGTGGCTTGTGGTGTGGTGGATAACAATATAATCCCGCCATCCCCAGCAGGTTCCACTGAACCAAACACCACTTGCTCTACTACAAATTTTGATGTTTTGAAAACGTGGCGTACTCTCTCGGGCATTAAACCTAGCCATGCAATTGGCCCAGAGGGTTTCTCAGCCTTTTTTTATAAGCAGATTGCCTGGCAGATAGCACCAGCTCTGACTCATCTCTTTAAACTTTCGCTATCTTCTGGTAAAATTCCTACAGACTGGTCTCAAGCAATTATAACCCCAATATTTAAAAAGGGAAATGCATCCTTGCCACAAAATTATAGACCATTAGCTATAACCTCGGTTCCATGTAAAATCATGGAGGCATTTATTCGGGAGACCATGCTTGAGTATTGCACTTTAAACAACTTACTTGACTGCAATCAATTCGGCTTCCTCCCAAAACGATCTACTACCCTTCAATTACTTGTAGCACTTGATCGGTGGACAACCGCTGCTGACATTGGTGTTGCATCTGATGTAATATATTTTGATTTCAAACGTGCTTTTGATTCCGTGGTACATACAAAACTTCTGGCAAAACTAACCAGACTTGGCTTCAGAAACCCTCTATTAGGTTGGTTAACAGCTTTCCTACAGAATCGATCTCAGCAAGTGCGCATTGCTACGGAGTTATCAACTAGCCTTCCAGTTACAAGTGGGGTTCCCCAAGGTTCAGTCCTGGGGCCTCTACTATTTGTTCTATTCACGTCCGATTTATTACCATCTCAACCTACATCTGATGTTTTAAATCTTAAATTCGCTGACGATGTAAAGGCAAGTACGGAAGTACTTGTCACAAGTGACCACGACCTACTGGATTCAACGATTCAAGCTGTTTCTGACTGGTCAACAGTCTGGCAACTGCCACTTTCTGTGGAGAAATGTTTTTCTTTTCACCTTGGGAAAACAAACCCTGTTGCCCCTTTTCATTTAAACGGTAGTTTACTACCCACTTTGGATTTGGCTAAGGACCTCGGTGTGTGGTTCACAGTTGACCTAAAACCCTCTACCCACTGTGCAAAAATAACTGCACAAGCTTTCAAGAGACTTCACATCGTAAATCGTTGTTTTGCTCGAGCAAATTCTAACACCCGTGTCTGGGCTTTTAAGGTCTTTGTACGGCCACTTCTTGAATACGCTAGCCCCGTATGGTCTCCATACCTTTTGTCTGACATTGACCATTTGGAGTCGGTACAGCGTTTCTTTACAAGATCACTTCCAGACATGGGAAACTTGAAATCCGGTAAACGCTTGTTGCGTGCGGGCCTACAACCATTAGAACTGTGTCGCCTGCATGCAGATCTTGCCCTGACTTACCAGATTTTACACGAAAATTTCCCAGTTATCACCCCCTTCTTTGACATGTCGCATTATAAAGCTACGCGTGGACACTCCCTTAAACTGGTAGTTAATAAACCACGGTTGGACTGTCGAAAGTATTTCTTCGCTCTTCGGGTGGTGAATCCATGGAACTCACTGCCGGACGACCTTGTCATGTCCAAGACCATATCAGCTTTTCGTCGGGGCCTTCTCCAGGTGGACCTTTCAAGTTTCCTGCAACGAACGTACGATTAACAATATTTTGCTCAACCTGTCGGTGATCTCCTCGCACCGCAAAATTGGCCTGCTTCAACTCTTGAGTTTTTAAATCTCCAAAACATACCATTTCCTTTTAATAAATGGGAACGGTGTCAGTGGCCATGCCCTTCCGTCTCCTTGCCGAACTCTTACAATCGGCTAAACAATTTTATTATTATTATTATTATTATTATTATTAATTGCAAAGATTTTTACCGCATGCGGAATTTTCCCAGTAGGCTGAAATCGGCTAAACTCTAGTTACAGTTAAAAGGACATACCTTCTCATGCCTGTGCAACATTTACACAGGATTGAACTAATGCTGCAAAATTGATCCGTACAAAAGGGCGGCAGTGTCTCTGTAAGAGCAGCGTCAAGTGACGTCATTTTGGCCACGAGATACCATTTGGAGGGCATAGTTTAGTTTAGTTTAGTTTAATACCGGGGGAACAGCAAAGCCAGAGACTTGTAGCTGAAGAGAAAAAGGAAACAGGGAAGAAAAGGAGGGGGGGAAGAGGGATCACAGGTAGTGCATATGTTTGTCGAGTGCTGCCTTAAATTTGCCTGTGGTGGTTGCCAAACACACCTCATCGGGGAGAGCGTTCCATTCATTGATGACACGCATAGAAAAGAAGTTCTTTCTCACTTCGAGTCTTGCATGGGGCTTCTGGATCTTCAGGGAGTTCCCCCAAAGATTTGTAGTAGTAGCGGGCCTAAAGAATTCTAAAGAATTGACGTTGTATTGTCCTTTCATAATTTTGAAGCACTCGATAAGTCGTCCCCTCTCTCTCCTCTGTTCAAGAGTAGGAAGCTTGGCTACCTTAAGTCTACCTTCGTATGTGAGCCTGTCTTTCATAAGCAGGCGAGAGGATAACCTCTGAGCCCCTTCCAACAGGTTGATGTCCATCTTCAGCCATGGGTCCCAGACCACACCAGAAAACTCAATAAGAGGTCTGATAAGGGTCTTGTGAACGTGGGAAAACTCATTTAGATTAAGCTTTGGAAGATGCCGAGAAAGAAACCCAGCCATTCTTTTAGCTCTTGCAGCAGCAGCAGCGCACTGTCGGCTGACTGAAAGGTTATCCTCAATAATAACACCAAGGTCTCGGACACTGTCAAAACGTTGGAGTTTCGTACCATCAAGGAAATAATCTCTATCAATGCTCTTTGAACCAAGATGCATTATTCCACTCTTCTGTGGGTGCAGACGCATACCGTGAGTGTCGTACCACGACTGCAGACTGTTAATGTCACCTTGAAATTCAGCACTTTTTTCTAGATCATTCGTCATGGCAGATCCTTTCACATCATCAGCAAACTTCCAACAGTCATTCTTCACAGCATGATGACATTCGGCAGTGTACAGGGAGAACAGCTTTGGCCCGAGGACCGATCCCTGTGGTACTCCTGAAGTAACTAGCATCCAGGCAGACTGCATGCCATTGACAACAACCCTTTGCTCTCTGCCATACAGGAATGCTTCGATCCATTTTACCCTCTCTAAACTAACTCCACGAGAACAGAGCTTGTCAATAAGACCGCGGTGTTATGCAGTATCAAATGCTTTTGCAACGTCCGCAAAGAAAACATCCACCACTGATCCCTCGTCGAGAGCCGTGGTCCACTTATTTCTTGCTGAAAGAAGATTCGTAGTGCATGACCTGCCTGGGACAAATCCGTGCTGCGTGTTGTCCACAATTCCTAAGTCAATAAGCTCAGCATTGAGAATACCAAGGAAAACCCTCTCACAACATTTGCTTATGCTAGTCAGAAGGCTCACAGGTCTGTAGTTGAGGGCAGACATTCGGCTTCCTTTCTTTTTGCAGATAGGGGTGACATTTGCCCGTTTCCATTCTTTTGGGATCTGGCCTAAACTAAAAGACTTCGAGAAAAGGGCTGCCAGAGGTGCTACCAGTGTGTGTGCACATTAATTCAGGAGTTTATTAGGTCTGGACCACATGCTTTATTAGCGTCAAGGTTTTTTAAAACAACAAGGATTTGTTGTTGCGAAACACTGGTCATGCTTAAGGGCCCTTCACCTTTCACCTTTTTGCCTCCAGCGTGGCAAACTGACTGGAATTGTTTTCCAAATTCGTTTGGTACGTCCTAACATTTAACACTTTGTTACTCTGAGAATTGAGTAATCTTACAACTGTTGGCTCCGCATTACGCTGGTGCCGCAGATGTCCAAAAAATCTCTTTGGGTTCCTCTTGATATTTTTCACCACTTCCTCAAGATGTTCTCTTCTGAATGTTCGAAGTAGGTCAACAACCTTGTTTCGTTGGGCTTGGAAATTTTCAAGGTCAGAGTTTTGTCTGCTCCTGAAGAATCGACTCCAAAGTGATCGTTTGATTTTAATCTCAGCTAAAATGTGTCTTGGAAGGTTAGGTGTCTTATGGTTGTACTTCCCAATAAGTATATTGTAGTAGGATATACTTCCCGATATACTTTTCAATAAGGGAGTAGATGGTATCCCTCATTGCAGCCCAGTCCTCCTCAATGCTTGTGCTAGGCAAGAATATCTCAACCCATCTCACAACTGCCAAGGATTCGTTCATGGATTTGTAATCAGCTCTACAGAAGTCTTTCTTGGCTCGGGTACCGAGTTGTTCGCCATCACTACAGAGACAGTTCGTTAAGTTTGGGTGTTGTACTTCCCAACAGATGCCACTATGATCTGCTTTACCCTAGCTTCAAGGTGCACTGTACTAGATTAAAATGTAAGGAAAAAACCATGGGAAAAACGGCAATTCTAGTCAAGACAGTGCTTTGAGAACAGATTTCTTAGGCTTAAAAAAACGTTGTTTTCTCCAACAACAAAAATCACGCGTACGCCCTTCTTTTCTCCCTCCAGTGCTCCTTGCAGCTAACCCAGTTACTGCCTTCACCATAGAGTTATACACAATAATACTAAGTTGTGTCACTGCCCTGTCCCGGTTCGTAACTGTTTCAAGCCTATCTTGGACGCGTTGCCGGGACCGCAGTACTGTGAATATGGATCCCGGCAAACTCAAAAACAGAGTTTTAAGGAATATTTGGATTAGTTTAGAGTTGATTATGTTTGGTTAAGTTATAGATCGTGTGATTAGGCAGGTTTCGTTGACTTTTAACAAGATCAATGCCTAGTGTTCAACTGATTCACCAGGACCAGAGTCGATTCGGTTGGTCCTTAAACTGCACGGAGGAAGGAATTCCTCCTAATTCCTTCCTCTATATCAACTGTTTCTTGGACGCGTTGCCGGGACCGCATCACACCTAGGATTCACGGCTGAAGGCGCAGCCAGCATCGATACATCCGCTTTGAGATTATGGGATGGTAGCCGCCATAATGATTGGCATAGGGTACACCAGGGAGCTTCGATTACACCTAGACCGGGTGGACCCACTCGGTTGAACGCGTCTGAGCTAGCCGAGTAATTTCCCGTTGTACAGCATACGGGCGAGATTACCCAAGATGCCACAGTTGGTGACGTGTCTGCTCCCAAACAAAAACAAAGCCACGCTGCTTTATCGTATAGCAGACGACGCTTGCTCTAGCTAACTTTTGCGAAGCTAACGAAGAGGTTTGTTTCTTCAATTAACATACGTATTGGGCAAAGCTAATGAAAAATTATATAATAAGTGATCGCACAATCTTTACTTAACATTAGAATGGACATTTTTAAAACAAAACGAGAAATTTTTATTTCTAACAGCTCCAACAAAACGCAAAAACGACGTCGACAATGGACGCTTTACCGTTAATACCGGTATCAGTTTTTTTACATTGAGTTTTAGTTCTTTATTTGTATAGCTTTCGTCCACTTTCATCCATTGCTTTACTCTGCAAAATGTAAAAATGGACGAAAGCAAAGAAGAAAAAAATAGGGCGAAACCAACATAAAGCTGTAAATGCCGATTATCGATTTTAAACGTTGCTGGAAAATTTGTGTCCCGCATACGGTTTATGAACCTATTCGTTTAGGCTAAAACCAGAAGTAGCTTTCCTTACTTTTTTTGGCGTTTGTTGGTTTTAAAGTTCTTCCCACAGAATACATGCTGGCTGACGAAGTTGTCCCCTACGCTATGTCAAATATAAAAACGGTGAACCACAACGTAAAAAAAAAAAGCAGCCAACAAGCAAGTTCTGGCTTGTTAACAATCTTGTTACCTACAGTATGATATTTGGAATTTTAGCTAACATTGTCTGGTTGTAAGAAATATTTCATATCCACTACAGCAAGCACCTTTCGCAATTACAAAATAAGCTGACAAATAAATAAAATAAACCTACATGACTACCCATGTTGAACACTCCACTTCATACTCCATCGTTCACACAAGGCAGTCTGCAAGAGAAGCTGCAGGTTTTCGCTTCCAGGCTTCAAACCAGTTCAGTCAACATCACAAGATTCGTATTTTTCAAATCAAACTTTAAGAGGTGTTCATTTTCTAACCTTGCCAGAAATTGCACGATACACGATGTCTACCCGTTGGCTTTGCCTTGAAGAAACTACCTCCTTTCCTGTGTCGAATGCATTTCAGTGTTCGGATCAAGACCGCATTGGAAGCAAAACTGCTGACTGGTACAGCCTTACTGCATAAACATACATTGGTAATATTATGTTGGTGACTCGAGAGAGAAGGTTGTGTGGGCACAGGTACTGTACATTTTCGTTTTAGGGAATAGAAAGTCCAAAATACCAGGGTAGGGCCTGGTTGATTTTGGTTTCTATTGCCCTTATGAAAACATACATTACCTATAATTTACTAGCTAGCAGTCCCTTCCTTTGAAGGGCTCAATCTCCTAGAGATGAAGTTGGCTTCACTGCAGCGCTCGCAGCCTCGTTTCTAGTGCGCAGGAGCGTGGACCTCTATACAAGAAGCCGCCACAGCGTTGGGCATCATTCTTTCTTCCACTCAGGGTCTACTTTGGCGACCAAGATGGGAGGCCGGGCGGGCCAAGGTAATGTACGTTTTCATAAGGGCAATAGAAACCAAAATCAACCAGGCCCTACCCTGCTATTTTGGACTTCATGTGCCATGACCATATCCATTACCTACAATTTACTAGCAGACTTCGTTCCTTGGAGGCGGGTGCCAAAGGTGCTGCATGCTGCGAGCAGGCTGCCCCAGAGTGCAAGTACCCTGTGAATCGATTGGAGTAGGCATGACGAGTAGTTAGAGGCCGGCAAAATCCCCGAAATAAGGGGATGGTGACAGTGTTCAGGTCCAGGCAAGGAAAAAGATAGGCATGCAAACATGACAAAATTCCCGATACCTGTAAGAGCGCAGTAATCCAAGGTGATGCTGAAGACGTTGGAGGCCGGTCAGGAGATGTAGCAGAATGGCTTAAAGGAGTTCGGAGTTCACGTATGCCGAAGTACACAACAGGAGGAACGTTCAACGGAACAGTAATGGACAGTCCAGGGGAACTCGCCATAGGGTTCGTTGCACAATGTTGCTTCAGGAAGAGAAGCCAGTGAGGAGTCCCGGAATCGGCAGGAGAATACCGTTGTCCGAGGCGGAACAGAGAGTTGAAGGGTAGGCCTGGTGGCTGTTCAGAGTTCGAGGATGCCGCAACTTGCGGGAAGAAGTGCGAGAAGTAAAATATAAGGGAGACCCGGAGTTCGTCCAAAGACGGGAGTCGCAGAGTCCGTGCCGAGGGTGAAGAAGCAGCACACACTATGTCCGACGAATCAACTGGTTTTGTCTTTTTAATTACCATGCTTCGAGTTAATAGGCTGTTACTAGTTGGTTGTATTCCCACTGCCCATCTTCAGTTGGTTAGAAAGTTAACTAGATGTACCATCTTACTCTTCCAAACCTACTCTTTCAAAGCAACAGGAAGGCAAAGCATTAGCAGAGATGTTAGCAACTACAGCTGGGGCCCATGTAGGTTTGGAAGAGTTAAGATGGTATATCTAGTTAACTTTCAATCTATGTATGGTTGAAATTTACAGGTTTTCCACTCGGATTGAGATTCGTGAGCTTACGGAAAAAATTCCAAATTGCCTTCGTTTTGATGT